>CAEFZX010017721.1:0-78499 GCA_903066825.1 Alfaro cultratus
ATTTGTGCCTATGGCAGGATTGTGTTCATACATGTTTAATGTGACTTCTGTTTACAGACATCACTGGACAGCTTCTCAACATCGGGCTTGTAAGATGTAACTTTAATCTTGATGCAGCAGCTAATGTAACACACCTTCCCTGGAAATGTCTTTCCACATTACCATTTTTTTCGGACTATAAGCCGTAACTTTTCCCCCAAGCTTTGAACCATGCGGCTTATAGCCCGGTGCGGCTTTTTCAAAACATTTGTAAGTGCAGCTTATAGTAAGATCTGCTCCATAGTCCTGAAAGTACTGTACTCTTTTTGTTATTTGACAACTTCTCGCTACAGAGCAAACATTCAGGTAATCCTTCCGCATTGGCAATGAATGCAAATGATTCGGTCCAAGAATTGTAGAATCTCTCCTCGGCTATTTTTCTCTTTTGCTATCCATGGCCCACCACCACACACCCCGTCAGGTTGTTTACACAAATTTCTGGTATTTTTCACTACATTTTTACCCATATATATGGGCAAGTTTTTTTTTTAATAGCTAAGGTGGCCATATTCAGCCTTACTTGAATGGGAGGTTCTCCTGTTTTTCTATTTATTAGTAGTGGCTAAGAGAGGTGAACCTTTGTGTCACGGTATATTCATACTTATACCCCTGGAGATTGGAAAGTAATGGGTTACCAACCAAAATTTCCTAAGTGATCAATTTTAAATATAAGTCCAAATAAAAATGCCTCCTTTACCACAAACTAAGAGTATTTTTAGGAGAGCCAATAGTTGTGGTGAGGTATCATTTCTCCCTCTGAAAATAATATATTTTTTTATTAGTGTACAAAAATACATTTATCTTCATGGTTGTTTTTTTTTACTTTTCCTTAATAGGAATGTAAATAAACTCTCTAAACAACACTAATAAATGTGCTTTTCATGGTTATAAAAGACTAAGCAGATTATGTAACTTAGTACAAATACTGGTCAGAAATGTGTGACCAACAGCGATTAAAGCAGAAAAGGTCCAAACATAATGACGCTCTGAGAGTCATTCATCTTTAGCTGGTGTTCTGACTGAGTGCAGCTGAGAGGAAAAACAGAAAAGCAGTAGGAGGAAAAAAGGAGCGTTTTTTTTTTCTTCTTCCTTCTCATTGAACATTAGTCCTTGGGTCTGTCTGTCAGTGCTGAACCAGCCTTTTAGTTTCCTCTCTGATTCTTCTGCTATTCCCTCTGAAATGCTAATATGGCAACTTAGTGCGCCAGCATCCGCCCGTTCCCGGCCTCTCATCTTCATATCTCCTGGATGAGCTCATTCTCACTCTCCCAGTTTTCCCTCCCTTCGTCTTTCTCAGTGTGAAATACGAAAAATCAGTTAACATACACTTACTTGACTCGTATGTAAAATAATAACATATGTAGAAAAAAGGTCAGTGATTGTGTAAACTCAACATTTCACAAGATTTGAAAAGCAGCCTAATAAAGTCACATGATATTAAATTTTACTCCTCCTCTCTGATTCACAAATGCAATGACCTTTCTTTATGCTGCTCTGAAAAGAGCACATTTCATGGAGCTTAATCCCCTTTGCATGTGGATGAAAGCTGTAATGTTAGCGTTTCTCAAACCTTCCTTCGTCGTTTGCTTCAGTGTATCTTAATCCTTAATGTGGCCACCACAATACAGAACCTTCCGAGGTGTTCACGCTCTGTGAAAATTGTTTTCACTTTGTCACATTGCAATAAAACACAAGTCTCAATGTGTTTTATTGCAATTTCATGTGATCAACTAGTAAAAAGGAAATGGAAGTAAAAGTGCAAATAAAAACAATACATGGTTTCATAATATTAAAAAAACTCTGACAAGTTTTAGGTGCACAGTCAGCACCTCTGAGTCTGTACTTTTTGCACATTTTATGGCTTCAAGTGCCTACCAGCTTTGCACAGCCACAGAGAACATCAATTTTCAAATCTTCTGATTCTTGATTGGGTTTGGGTCTGAACTTTGATTAGATCATCTTAACACATGAATACGGTTTAATCTAAACTATGTTGCGTTTTTTTCTTTCACATATAGCTTTCAAGAATTTGCCTTTTTATCTCATCTGTCCCTTTATACATGTGTTTGCTGCAACCCTAATCATTGTCTTTTTCCTTCTCTTAAACAATATCAAGTTAGTGGAGAGTAAGACAGATTCTCCCACCGAAACTGTGGTTCTCTGCAGCTTCTCCAGAGTTACTATGGGCCTCTGAGCTGATTCTCTGAAAAATGCCCTCCTTACCCAGCCAGTCAGTGATGGCATTTTGGTAGATTTGCAGTTGTGTCATACTCCTTTAGTTTCCAGATGTCCTGTTATCCACTGATAAACTGGCAAAGTCTGGGATGTTGATTTAAAACCATCATTAATCTTAAAGATGCTGTTTGTTCACTAACGTTCTTCAGCAAACCACTGAGGCCTACAAAGAACAGATTAAATTAGAGTGCATAATTAGAAAAAAAATTCAAAACCATTTACAGTGGACCCCTCTTATTCATAGTTCAGTATTTGGGGATTTTTCTGTGGAATGCATCTCAAAATTATTAGCAAAAAATCCTTCAAAGATTTCGTCATACAGCACATTCAAAATATTAAAAAGAAAAGGCAGCTTAGGAAGCTGAAATAACTACGAACAAAGCTGTTTGACACACTTGTCTGGTGTTTGCAAAGCAACTAATCCAAGGATGCCATTTATTTCTTTGGTGCTGATTGACTGTATCCTGAAGACGCGGGATGAAGAAGACTGTCGATATTTGCTTCTAGTACCAAGGCAGTTCCCATCTTGCATAGTCATGCACATTAAGGTGTATTTGGTCTTTGAACTATTAAAATAGACAGTAAAAAGATGTCAGTTTCAAATATTTGAAGATTTGAGCTATTCCCAATGACTGTGCCTTCCACTTCACAATTTCCATTTTATTTTTTAACTATGACACAAAATCCCATTAAAACAATTGCAGTGTTCGGTTATTAAGTTTAAAAAAAGAAAACAAAAACTTTTAAGGGGTCCGAATAATTTTGAAAAGCAACCATTGAGACTAATGATTTCTCAAATCTCAGATTGTTCCCAAAGCAGAAGAGTGTGGGCTTGTGCATCCTCCTCACAGACTCATTTACTCATTGATCCAAGGAAAATGGATCTGGTGACGACTAAAGAGGCATCTGCATCAGTCAAGCTCAGTGCACGTGTTGTTAGAAAGCGAGCGTAAAAAAGGAGGGAAAAAAAGAGAGAGTTTGAAGAAATCTAACACACTAAGGATCCCCACCTTCCTCCAAAAAAAAAAAACTCTTTACCTTAATATTAATTTTACAGCGCACCACATCCGGCAGTCTG
Source organism: Alfaro cultratus (assembly GCA_903066825.1). NCBI lineage: Eukaryota > Metazoa > Chordata > Actinopteri > Cyprinodontiformes > Poeciliidae > Alfaro > Alfaro cultratus. Next base: position 3,353 of record CAEFZX010017721.1, read on the forward strand.
CTGGACCTGCTCTCTGGTTGGCAGCAGCTTTTTCTGATATCTGTTCTAATAAGCGGCAAAGTTAATCGAGAGCACGGAGCAACACAGCGTCCCCCTGGGAGCAGCCAGCCAGTGCTGCTGACTGTGGTGCTGACAGCCAGAGAGCATTAAGCACAGGGCTGCTCAGTGAACCATGACGGTGTCATTTCTTTTAATAGGCTCCCTTTCTCTTTTCTTCCTCGGTAGTTTGCTGCTCTTTCTCCTCTGCCTCTCATATTTTTGGTCTTCTCCCTTGCATCCTCGGCCATTAACCCTTTCTTTTCCTCTACTTCTCACTTCTCAGTTCTTTTTAATCCCCCGCACCCATCTCTCCTGCTTAAAATGCAAGATGTGGGGATGCAGTTGTTGCTGAGAACCCCATCGGCGTGTGGAGAACTCTAATTGGTTTGCTTAACCTTCAGAACACAATGAGCTGGCTGTAATGAAGGCTCATGATTCATGGCCAGGTAATAAACCTGAAGAGGGCTGCTTACCCAACACAGCACACACACACACACACACACACACACACACAAACAGGTGCAGGGAAATCGTGAGACTCTGTGACTAACACACAGCTGCATATGGGATTTAACACAACGATAGTTGTTGTCAGACAGGCGTATGGTCCCTAATAAAGCTCTAAGCTATTCTACTGAGAGACCAGCGAAAAGCATTCCTTCTTGGCAAGTGATTCTCATCAAAAACATGCAACCAACATGGCAGCCAGGTGCAGGCAATTTAAAAAGCGGGATGCCAGGAGGAACGGGAAATTATTAGGGTATGTGACAGTTGATAGCATAATGTCAAACATTTTAAAAGCTGGTGTTCCTGGTTGCAACAGAGCAAAGCTGCACAGGTTGTTTGCAGGTTTGCTGACAACACAGCCAGTTCCCCTCGCTGTACTGCGCTCCCACAAAGTCCCCCTCTCCCCCCAGCACCCCCATCAGATTCAGATCTTGCACCACAGGACCCTCTATGGGAGCTAAGTGAAACTTATTAGCAACACAAGGCAACGCTTCCAGAAAGCTGAATTAGCCGGAAATGTGCGTGTATGGGTGTGCGCGCGTTTGTGTTGTGCATGTTTGATGAGGTTTTTTAATGAACTGGCACACTCTTGGTGGGATATTGCTGTGTCAGGGTATAGTTGGCCTTTTTTAAGAGCTTCTGAATAAGTTATGATATTTGGAGAGATAATGAGATGGAGGGAAGGAGATAGAAGGCGAGAAGGAGCTGAGGTCATGAGCATGAAAGTCGGAACACAAAGTGACAATTGGTGCTTTGAAGCAGCTTTCAAGGTCAGATGAAAATACCGACAACAAACACTTTAAAAGTAGTCCTTTAAATGTTTTTTTTATTTATTTAGCAGAATTTAACATAATGCCAATTCGCCGTGAATAACTAATGTTCTGACAGAATTAGTTGAAGTATTGACGATTATGTACTTTCCAGACACATGGTAATATTTTATTCCACAATCAAGTAACTCTGTTACTATAAAAATGCTGTGCATATCAAACTTAAGACATTTGACTTTGTAATTTGATATCTTAAAATTGAGCCTCTGTCTCTTTAAGTAACTCGTGCTCCACCTTCAGCACGTCATCACAACAATGCTCCTCTGTAATGCTGTTATGAACTGTTGGCAGGAGTGTTGGAATATAATTGCAATAAAAAGACTATATTCTACCTTCGTTTTATCCAAACATTCATCCCTGTGTTTTTTGCTTTCTTTTTAATGTTTTTGCCACTAGTGGACTTTATTTGACAGTAATCTAAAGGGGGAAGAAATATGGGGGTAAAACATGCAGCAAAAGAAACGAGGACAAGATTGGAGCAACTGCATCGAGGTCTAAAGCAAATTTACAGCTATACATTTTTAATGTACAGTTGCATTGTGGGATTTTTACCGGCTGGAGGCGAACTAACATAGTTAGATAGGGTTAGGGTAAGTACTTTTTAAAAAACATTATATTGCAGTTTTGTGTTTGTATACGAAAATATATTTTATGTGGTTATACTGAGCTTCTCTCGCTTGTTTACTAAAGCTAACTTTGGTTATTTCTCAGCTAGCATTATGTGCAACACAAGTGCTTTTTAGTTCACTTCACCTAGAATATGCAGATGGCTGTATTCTGGTCTTTTTGCGGAAGTTGTTTGAGGGTCGGATGCCTCAGCTGTTTTTATTTTTGTTTTTTCTTTCCCACAGGACTGTCAACACAGGACTGTCAATGGTAACATGTTATCACACGCGATTAACCTGAACATTTTAAGGCGTTAATATTACATAATGCAGATCAATCGAACCATCTATTTTGACATCAGAGCCTCTCTCCCGCAAAGTGATTTCGCTAAGTAACTGTAGTCTGACTACTGGATTTGAAATAGCAACTCGTTAGATTACTCGTTACTGAGAAAAGTCCAACGTCAGTAACATGTTACTGACATCATTGCACACACATTGTTCAACTAGACATAAACCGATACACATATTTTGTTTTCAAAGTCCACTGAAGTTTATTTCACACCTCAGGTAGCAACAAAATACACTACAAAGCATTTTTACACTGAAACACTTTTGTGTAACTTTTTTTATTTTCATCCATGCCCTTCCTGGGCCCCCCCTGCAATGGCACTTCGCCCCCTCCAGGGGGCGCGCCCACACTTTGGGAACCACTGGCCTACTGGATTGCTGATTTAACTAGTGATACATTCAGCGATGCCTTTGCCACACGTAAATAACCCCTTTGTTTGCTCATGCTGTGTGAGACAACCTACTTCAATTTGTCAGTCACAGAAAAAAGAAAGCAGAATCTTAAGTTTATGCTAAGCTGAGCCCTCAGTTTTCCAGAGAACAATGGAAAACTCTCAGTCTGACAAATTGAACAAGAAAATAATAACAATAGGAATTGAACAGGGTGTGTTGTAGTTTAAACTGTTTAGAGATCTCTTGCTGTTCTGTTTTTATTCTACTACTTAAACAACAAATAGCTCTGTGAAAGGTAAGTAAGAACCTGTATGAATGATCCATGATTAATGGTTCCTTCACAGGGCTGCACTTACCCAGGCCTTGAAGACTAATGCACCGATGTCATGAACGTAGGCTTTTAAACCATACACTAACAATCACTTTCTCCATTCTTTAAACCAGAGGACAAAGCATCCACAAATGTTACCATGAATTCTAATTTATACATTTTTGCTAAACCACAGCAAGCTTTTCCCGTTCCTGCTTGTTCATTTTTGTTTTTTTCTTTCTTTGATAGGTTTTGCTTGCATCGGTAAATGTAGAGAAGAGCTTTGTTCACTTAAGATATCCGAAGTGTATATTTGCACTTAAGAATCATGTCTGGTTTTAAGAATCATGTCTGTCAGTTTCTGTTTTTTAACTAACAGAAACTGAGAAGCTCAGGTCAGTATGCCAGTCTTTACAAAATCAATGTAAGTAATATTTCCAGATAAAAATCTTTTAGGAAGCTGCCACAGTATATCTCATAAAACTACAAGCATTGCAATAATGATATTTGTTAAGGTGACATGTCAAATCCTATGAATGTGGTTGTGAATTTATAAACAATGTGATTCAGGACAGAATTATCAAGTTATTAAATTCAATTTTTTGATATGCTCAAGATGAGAACGTTTGGGATTATGGCCAAGCTGACCTTAGATGTTCACTATAAAACTGTCAGAGTTCAACAGTGAACTCATGCTCATCATTTACCATGAAAATAAACCTACGATGAATTGCTTTTGAAAACGTTAAGGAGCCTATTTTCCTAATTACTCACATGTCTGAATGAGAGATCTTTGTAATTTTCTTGACTGAAATATTCTGCCTTTCTCTAAGCAAACGCCAATCCATTAATCTTTTTTCCCTCCTCCTTGTTTACCAAAACAGTCTGTTGCTGAGTATTTGTAGCCTTATGTATTGCAGAATTAATAGCATGCACTCTCATCCTCCAGGGAGAAATTACTATTGGACAATCATCCATCAAGAGACTGTTTCTATATTCTTTTTAAATACTGAAATACATAATTTTTCTTACTTGCGAAGTTAGTGACATGGATGCAGTTGTGCAGTTTGGATGCTTTGAGTTATATTTTAGATTTTGAAAAATCAGTTCTTTTTCATGAAATCTATTTTTTTACTGACATGAAGGATAGCTACAATAGCTTGTTTATCAGTCTGAAATAATCAAGAATGAAATCTCAAGACAATAAATACTGCTGACTTTTGATTGCCTGACTTCTCATCCAGCTGATAAATTATCCTTGATTATAATCAGTCATTTGTTAGGTGCATAATTATGCACAGTCATGCTTTTTCCTCCACTGACAAATCTGCAAAGATATCTAATTATTGCAAACTGCTAGTTAAACAACGAACTAGCAAAAACAATTGCAGTCCATTTGCTCAGCTGAATATTTTCTTGATATATAAAATGTGATATAAACAAACAAGAAAGAGCTTTTAATCAAGGAAATTTAAAATGGGTGTAACATCCAATCCATCCTATGGAATCCGATATGATATACAGTGAAATGCAATATGATATAATCAACTGAGACATAATTAAAAACAAAAATAAAAGTGAGAAATATAATAAAATGGAATATAATATGATACAATGACATGCAACATGACATATGTTAATATGATGCAATTCAATATGATACCATTACAGATAAATGTAATGGTATCAAGCAAAATGTATTATTCATGTGATACAATATGTAAGTTAGTGTGGTCAAGGGTCTTCAAGGTGTACAAAGAAACAGCATCAGCCACAGGTTTCAGCTTCTTCTTCTTCTTGGATTTATTGGCGGTTGGCAACAAACCAGGTTTCAGCTTCTTCTGATGACGTTTATTTTATACATTTGCCTCAGACATCCCTCCTGAGCTTCCAAGAACTCAGTGTTTTTAAAACCAATTGGCAACACACCTGTTCCTAAGTGGACCAAGCCACAATTAAACAGGTAAAAAAAAAACAAAAAAAAACTCTAAACAGAGAAACAAGAATAAAATGATTAATCTAATTTACAAACTCATTTACATAATGAAATGGTCTGAAAAATAAACCATGTACTAGAAGATAACTCAAAAAAGTTACTTAACCCGCCCCCCCAAAAAAACAGAGCAATACTCCAAAGAAAACCCTCTAATTGGTAGAACCCAGCAAGGTAACTGATGACATCACCCAGCCATTCAAACAGGAAATGCTGGGCCAGTCCCTCCCATATTCCTGCCCTGCTGCACATCTACAGGAGCAAAGAATGGTGAGTAAAAAAGGAAAACTAGTATGATTATACTTTGAAACAAAATAAACAAATAATCCAGAAATAGTAGCTTTAACCTAAACATATAAATAGATGGAAACTGCAACATAATGCTAACACAAACAAACCCGGGATAGTAGTGAAGCAAGGTTGCAAATTAATGTTTAAGCATTATGACTGGCTACAGAAAATAAATAAATCAGAAATAAAAATAAGGGACAAGTGGTGAACACAAAACTGAGCCACTTTGTCACACAATATGATACAATAATACATTATACAATGCTGTGAAATATAATAAGACACAATGTGATGTGATATACTTCATGCACTGTTGGCATAACATGACTCAGCTCGGTACCATTAGCTGCCTTCACAAAGGATTCACATATAAATAGGCCCATAATCCTCAGAGGTGTCAAAGTAAAGCCAGGTTTCTAAACCTGGGACAGTCCTTCACTGACACGACGTCAGGCGACATGTTGTCTGTATATCACCGTACCCATGCTTCACCAAGCTGTCTCTCGCTGCCTTTTAAATTCATCAGAGCGTGAAGATGCCTGGTAGAGCGACATTAATACTTTACTTTATGAACTCTGGCAGCACCTTAGTGGGAGAAGGAGAACCTCCCTCAGTGACCTGCAGACTAATATGTGGGTATTTCTAAAGCAGTAATCACATTTTTAAGGTTTTGGGTGAGAGTTGGAACAACTGTTGGCAGAAACAAACTTCTATTATGGTTATGGACAATACGAAAAGGGTGGGATATATCTGCCTTTTAAATTTCACATATTTTATTTGCATCATATAATTTGTTTGTTTGCTTTTTTTTACCGTCGCTTTGAAATGAGCCGGGTTGCTTCAGGTGATTAAGCCATCGGCACCTTTTTATCATTGTGTGCCAGAATTAACTTCTTTGCAACATGTTTTCCTTTTCTCTGCTAAGCACAACAACAATTACATTCAGCTGTTGGCTTTCCTCGTCTTCCATTTGTCTTTTTTTGAGCCTGTCCATTCAGCCGCTGGAAGGAAGAAATGGGGCTGTGTTGTTTAAGTGAAGTCACAAAGAGCACTGCAGTCATTCATCTAAAAGAGGGCAGGTGAAGTCACCCCGTGAGGCATAGAAAGTATGAACACTGACCTGAGCAAACGGGCATTTATCTTTCAAAGGCATGACTGATGGCGAGAGAAAGATCGAAGGAGACTGAAAAAATGTGCAACAAAGCACATGGTGCCACACAAAATGGACTTAGGTCATGGTGTAGAAATTAAATCCCTTACATATGAGTCCTACATTACCAGGATGTGATTTCATAGCGGGATTGTTGAAGTCAAATCAAGGGCATGGAAATATGGTCCAAAACATTGTAGTCATTCCATACCTACAGAAAATCTAAACAAGCAAGGCGAGGAGAAATAAACAAAGAGGGGGGCAGCAGAGAAATGGAACCTGCAGGGTAAATTACCTTTGGGTTCACCTCAGGTGTGCCTCTTAATCATGCTGTTGGTCTGGCTTACAGGTTTTGATAAGGGTAGTGACTGTTTATTGAAGATGGCAGACTCACATGAGCCTTAGAACAAGCAGTGTGGAAAACATCCCGGGAACACAGAGGCTGTAAACCATCATCCTGGCACATATAAAGGCTCATATAAACAGGGATCTCACTCATATTTCACATCTTTACTGGCACTGGCTTTACAGGTTGTGCGAGGTATTCAAGTGTGTACATGAGGATAGTCTCCGTTATATCTCAATAACTGTACCTGCAGAGGGTTAGGGAGCAATTTAATGCTTAAAAAGCCAAAACGTAAACACTCCCCAAGTGATGAAGATGGTGGCAGAGCATAGTGGATCTGACTCGGGAACAGTCTGCTAATTCATTTCTTCAGAATCCTTAATGTTCTTAACTTGGTTTTCACTGTACTTCCATCTGCAGCCCCGTTTAAAAATGAACGTCGGATTTGTTCTCATCTCAGAATTAATCAGGCAGCAATGATCGCAATTTCCACATTAAGACTGAATGAAATACAGTTCCTGTGTAAGGTTTTCATGCACTCACAGGCACAAATGTCAGCTATTTTGGGTCTTTCAGGATTTATTTCAAAAGTTAATCTTGAATAAACACATAAACTAACAATCGGGTACATAACCTGATATTATTGAGGATTTTCTCTACTTCACACAGATTGAAAATTGCACACACATGCTCAGAAATTTCCATATGTCTCTAATTGGATAAATGTCCCTAACCAATTGTTATCTTAACCACATTCCCTTTGTTGTTATCTTCAAGCTTTTTTGCACAAATCTTCCAGGAAAATGAACAATGCTTGGTAAAATATATTTAAAGTGGTGAGTTGTAAGCTTTTTCCACGCATGCTCAATGTGGCACGGATTTGGAAAACATTTTTACAAAACCTAATATTACCCTCCCGATGGATCACCCAATTGTATCTAGGTTTCCTCCATTTTGGAGAAGTTATGTCTTTATTTTAATAACTTTGTAGTCTTGCTTCAATTTATAAATATACAAATTTGTTGTAGAAACCTTAAAGGGATCCATGAGTAGTTGTAACAATAGACTTTATCTGATTAATATTTATTTGAGATGTTAAAATAGCACAGCGAAAACACTTTGGGCTGTTTTTGCTTTTCTTTTTTTTTTTTTTTTTTAAATATTGTCACATAGACGTCACCATGTTATTTATGCTGCAATGCATTCTGGTTAAACGATGTATGCGTGGTCCGATTGTGCTAGATCTGTCCAGCCAAAACAGCGATGAGTAACTTTAAGCGTTTTCAATTTGAACCAGAGCTTGTTGAAACTGATGGGAATCACAAGGGGTAACTGCTACGCACACAGTTAAAAACACACTTTTAAAACATCTCGACTTGTAATCTTTACTTGTTTTGTTGTCCTCAAACTTATTATGATGTGTTTTCTACCTGTTAACAATATTTGCAATGGTGGAGTCAAGTTTTTTACATGCATCTATTATTATTATCCAGGAAACTTTTCCACGTTGTATTTGAAGTGATTACAAGGCATACAGTCGCTATGGTTACTTAGCCTCATTAAAGATACTTTATGTTTCCTGGGGTATCTGCTAACTCTTTTTGTTTTCCTTGAAGTCCAGCTTTTGCATCAACTTTTTTCTACTTATAAAAATTTTGATTATTTTGATAATCCTACTAAGGATATCATTTTTATAATATGGATCCATACATCCCATCACAAATAAATACCTTTATTAAGAAATACTAACAACTCCTCTGATCTCAAACTTTGTTTTCTTCGCCACGTTAGCAAAACAAAGTTATCAAGTGACTTTGCGTTGCTAGACGCACATCAAATACAGAAGTCCTCCAGAAATTGTGCCAACTTGCTTTAAAAAAGGAGAACTATTAGTCTCTCAGGTTTTTGCCGAAACATAACTCTCTTTGCTGAAAAAGACATAAAACATGTGCCAGCAATTTTAAATGTGTTCTTTCACATTCAGCTGCAAATCAGAGAGGCAGGCTTTGCGCTGTAACCCTGTTGCAATAACCATAACCATGTCAGGTTGAGTTTACATGGTATTCATCAGCCTGCACAAGCAGATATACATAAAATTTGAAAGGGGAATTATGAAATTGTTTTAGCAAATGGCTTCTTTATTTTAGTGCCAGATCACCCAAGACCCTAGTTATTGAAGCATTTAAAAAACATCATGTATTCAAAGGGTTTTAGTTTAAGAGTACAGTTTTAGTGGCAACACAGTAATGAACTCTTCAGTGAGGGAACAAATGTATTGTTGTGTGTCACTAGATCTTCACTTTGTGTCATGTGAGCTTGTTCTACGGCTTCCAGATCTGCTGGTTTTCATTAATATGTACAATAGCAGAATCATGTCTCCTCTGATGGGGCTGCAGGGCATTGGAAAAGGTTACTTACAGAGGAGGACTGCTGAGCTTGAGGCAAAGCGAGACATGACAGCCTCTTCAGAAAAAAACATCCCTTTTTAATATATTCCATTAAACTGTTTTGGCAAATGAAAACTGCTCTTGGGCTCAAAAACTTTCAGTAAAACATGTAAACACTTTATGTCTGTCATTGAAACATCCACCATACACCAGCAATTTAAGCTATGAGAAGATACCAATTTACATTTACTTAAACAGTAGATGTTAGACTTCACTCTTATCTTTTTTTCCCTATGTGTCAAAGGAACAAAGAGAAAGTGTGATATCAAAGCTATGCGTTATTGTGACACATAGTGCTTCCCACTTGTATGTGTACCTCTTGAACCTTTTTGGTTTTGGTTTCATTCCAAACACAAACATCAATGTCTTTTATTAAAGATTTGTGACAGTCCAACATAAAATCGCACCTGAATTTGGAGTGGATACATGGGTTTCAGCATTTTTACAACTAAACATTTGAAAAGTGTGGCTCACATCTGTATTCTCCACCTACGAGTAAACACTTTGCAGAATAGCCTTTTGCTAAAAAAAAAAAAAAAAGCAATTGCTGCCCATAGCTAAAGCTCAGTCAGATTGGATGAACGCTGTGTTTGAACAACATTTCTAAACTCTTGCAACAGATTCTCAGTTAGATTTCAGTCTGGGTTTTTGACTTGACCCATCTCTATGAAAATGCTTTGATCTAAATCTTCACACTGTAGTGTTGGCAGTATCCTCAGAGTAGATATCCCTTTGGAAAGTGGATCTCCACCCCAGCTCTCTTTTTTTTTTTTTTTTCAAAATGCCCACTTTATTTTGTTCCATCCATTCTCCCATCATATATGAACAGGGATGAGGTAATAGCCACCTAAAATAGTTAAGAATTTAATAAAAAAAAACGCATTGGAAAGTGCAAATATATAAAAGCCTCAAAAGCTCTGACCATCTTTATGTCAACTGATCTGAGTCTATAAACGTGTTGAAGTCCCTAGGAAAGAAATTAGTTTATGTAAACTGTAATCCGGAGTTCTGAGGGTCTATTAATCATATAATTCATAGATCTGACCTTAATGGAGGAGTGGAAGAAAGGAAGCCATTTTTGAAAGTAAGGCAAAAAAAAGTTATGTTTGTTGTTTCCTACAAGCACATGTATAGGACACTAAGTATGTGGAAGAAGACATTCTGGTCAAATGTGATTTAAGTCTAATCTATCAGCTTATGTACAACAACTATTCTGGATACTTATCACTCTGGTGAAGTCTGTTTTATTATTAAATGACATTAAAACCCTAATTTGATTAAAACATTATGTTTCCTGACCCTAATCAAAGAGTTTTCTTAAGAAAAACATGCAGAAATAATATTATTTGACAAACTAAGGTTTTCTGAATCCATCTGGTAATTTAACAAATCTGTTGGATGCGAATTTGTTAAAAGTTATTTGTAAATCCCAGTCAGCCAACATAAAAAAAGAGAGCAAAGTAGGAAGCAGAAAGCTGCAGAGGGAAGAAAGACCAGTGAGTACAGGAATCCGTGTGATCTTAAAAGGACCATGAAGATGTACATTCACAATGAGAGTGAATTAATGGAAACGGCAGATAGGGTCCAATTTAGTGGAGACTTAAAAAAAAAAAAAATCAAATGCCACAGTCTATAAATTTGCCACGATTTAAAGCACAGACTTCTGCCTAAGACGGTACAAATGAGTTGGAGTTTTGTGAAACAATTTGCTGTAATATGAAACTGTACTGGGCTTCTAGCTAAAAATCACTCCAGCCTATATGTTATGCCTTGTAAAAGCAATTGAAAATAGAGTTTGAATTGCTCTTTTATCAGTTCAAGTACGTGAAAGGAGAAATTACATAGCCACTCCTTTGCGGTAAGACCAAGCAGCCATCATCTTTGAGCAGTGCACCACTTGACTTGTGGTGGTATAATATAAGAGCACCTATTCATCCTGCAAACTTCTATCATCTGGCACAGAAAGCCACTAAATCTTGTTATAAGCTCAGAGGGGATAGAGTGGCTCAGCGTTTATGAACGCTGCTTGGAAGCCCTGGGTACATTTTAGGAATTATTCCTGCTCCTTTTAACGGCAAACAGCAAGAAATCACAGCACCAGTTGCGGTCATTTGTTACAGGCTTAATGTTGTTGTGGCGTGTTGTCTTGTAGCAAGGCAGCAGATCGGCTTCAGCTACGTCGTCTCTTGACCTTCAGCTCTGTCTCCGATTTACCAAAGCAAACTAATTAAACCTGACAGAAGAAATGCAATTCTGCATATTAGTTCATACATACTGGGAAATAATTTCAACACACCAAGGAACGGGCAACAATTTTAGATAATGCATGCACTTAACTTTTGCAGCCCTGAATCTCCTGCCTCTCAAAGTCATTGTGGCTGCTTGAATGAGAAGCGTGGCGAACACGCTTAGGCTTAGCCGCAGACCCTGTAAGAGTTACTTTGAATGTTTTTCTTTTTTTATTTTTTCTGCCTACTAAGCTAACAAAGGAGGGGTAACTTCACTGCAGAGAAAGAAGAGATGGCTTGTTTTTAGATCAATAATCTACAGAGAGGCTACATAAACCAAAAGCATAATAATTTTTGTCATATATTGAAGATGCTTTTTTATCTTCATCAAGACAGAGGAATGCAGTCATAATGATTTATAGCTTGGCAATGCTGCCCTTCAGTGGCAGCTGGCTAGAATAACTACCTTTGAAGATCAAGTTTTTCTTTAAATAACACTGTTTATGGTTGTGGAAAATAAAATGTGGAAGAGAATAAACCAGAATAAATCATTTCAGTTCCTGTTTTCCATAACAACTAGCCTCAGACTGTGAAAATATTTTATTGTGACAAAACTCCCCTTTTCTGATTTCCAAAAGTCATTCCTCTCCATTGTTTCCTCTTTGCAATTTGAAGCGAAACCCAACCATTCCTCAGAGTCTGTATGGTTGAGCTTTTACCTTGAGGGAGCGCAACTCTATGTAGGTCAAGCGCACGTAAATGTCAGGGTTTGTCCCGCCAAAAATAAAGACAAATGTGTCGTGGCACATGCCCGAAAATGTAATCTAAGGTGGCGATCCATCAACGGCCCATGTTTCAGGCCTGATTAAGCTGCCGGTTTCATCATCTCGATGCTCAAGGACAACCCCGATGTGCAAGTATTCTTCTAGTTTCTTGAATAGCAGATCAAAGTGTCTGCATCAGAATAAGATCGTCCCAGCTTCAGATTTTTGGGAATGCAGAAACTTCAAAGCCACATCTAATCCGGTTAAGGAATTGTCCTCAGTCGCCACTTTGCTAACATAAATGTCACACCATTCCCCATGCCCAGCTGAGCGACACATGTTCATTGCATTTGATGGTGCTTCTGACCTCATTGTGATACTGTCTCTCCTCCAGGCCTCTTCATACAGCCAGACACTAAAATGGGGTTATGTCATTTAAAAATGTGATATCGTTTCTTAAAAGCTTTTTACTGCTTTTGCAACACTGTTTTTAACTCTACGATGATAATACGATTGTGAACTGCAAAGCCCTTTTTCCCAATAACACCGGCTGGTATTTACAGAGGAACACCAGTCCATGAGCTGCCACAAACATAAAAAACCACAATGCCAAACAAAGTCCACTGGTGAAAAATAGCATGCCCAGACCCCTAAAACACATGTATAAACAATATGCATTACATCAGTGACCACCCATCTCTGTTCATGCTTACGTCACCAAAAACATTTCACAAAATGTATTTTCCAGCCTCAAGGTACCACACAGTGTACAACAACCACCTACATGTTCACTAATACTGTGCTGGACCACACATAACAGCAAACAATGACTGTGACTGTTGACTAAGATTAAAGCATTCAGTATCACAATGTTTCCTTCCAGGGTGGCAAAGAGGGTTTTTTTTGGGTTTTTTTATGTCAAGTTGTTTAATACATGATGAGAAAGTCAGACCGCTGCAAAGGTCTTGTTTATGAAAACCCTCACATTCTTGTTAGGATTAAAGAGTTGACACTGTGACCTCTATTGAATGAGTGAAAATAACTTCATAGTATACGACACTACAAATCCTGTCTTTCTAAAGAGTTTCATGTTAAAATAAATAGTTCAGGATTTTTGAAGTGAGGTTCCAATATGTAGTCCAAATGAGACAATCAAAACAAGCTAAATAGTTAGCCTTATTAACCAAAAACAAATCAAATCTCAAAATGGCCGGTGGACTGTGGGAACGGTTTTTACACACATTTAACCCAACTTCACTTGTGCATTGGGTTGACATTTATACAGATGCTGATGATTTTTTTTACACAGAAATAAGAGACAGAAAGCAATATGAAGGTAATGATCTTCCTATGTGAAACAAGTCATGAGAACAAAATATACTGTTTTCAGAATAACTGCCTCATAAATAAAGTAGAAAAATATTAACCCTTCTATATGTTAAAGTGGTTATAAGCCAATAACATTATGACTGTTTTAGTGAATGTTGTTTTGTTTATTTTTACCCTACTCTTTTATTAGACATTTACTCCGACATAAAAGTTGTCCTCAAAATCCAACATGTGCTTCATATTTTTTTAAAGGGTAATGATAGCTGCAGTTATTATACTGGATATGCTGAGTTGTGTTAGTTGTTATGGTATTCTCAGAATTATGTAAATGAAACACAGCCTTAAAAGACTGTTAGAAGTTGTTTCCAGTTCATTGTTGACCACTTCAGTTACTGCAGTGGTTCTCAAATATCTTGCACAGCATGTCTTTTACGAGTCTTTTGTTTTTGTTGCACCAGATATTTGTGTGCCGAAAGAGCTTCCCTTTTGTCTAAGCTGTTGGCTCTACATCTTAGCTTAGTTCATGGTAAATAATATGCTTCATATTTGACTTGTAAGTTGTTCATACCAAATGTTCCATTAAAGGCTGGTATAGTATTGCCTGTTGTGCATGTACCGTAGTTTGAGAACAGTCACTATGCATGTTCGTAGTCTTTGTTTTACACAGGAATATCATTGGTAGTTCTTCCCTTCCTACTGTACTTCCATCTTGTGTGGAAGATCAGTTGTTGTGCTTTACTTGCCTCATAATTGAGAACAATATCAAAGATAATTGTATTGCAGTTAAAAGTTTTGAAAACCAGTGTGATTTGCTGGTTGATATATCACCAGGATAAACTGAAAAGATGCATTTTTTTCTGATTTATGCTTTAAAATATTGTAGCACCACATCCCCTAAAGGATTAATAGCTTAAAGAGCTACAAATAATCAGAAAAATAAATTGTCTTTTTCATGTAGGGAAGCCATTTTGGGTTTTGAGAAACATCTGACTTTCCTCCACAGTATTCCGCCTTTTTAGGAATATTATGATTTCTTTTTCACTGCAAACATGGAAATCCCAAATAAGACCTGTCATGGGAGTACTCTATCCACTAAATGACTTCAATTCAGCAACATGAGTAAACCACAGCTTCGTGATAGCCAGGTGTTCCAGCAATTAGTACAATATAATATGGCAGCCTAGACTAATAGAAATGTTTTAGTCTGTAAAGATTGTGGTTCTATCCTAATTATTTTTTTCTTTTTACATCCAAGAAAGCAAAGAAGCAGAGAATGTGCTTTCTTGGATGTTTTCTTTCTATTTTTAACCCTCTCAGGCTCAAATTAAGTTCTAGTTGCAGGAACAAATCTGATATTTAGCTGTTGCAAATCTGCAACATCTGCCTGGAGAGGGTTAAAGAGAATTTCTTTTTAGTGCAGGTATTGCCTTTTGGTCTGTGAATACCTAAATAATAGTTTTCTTTCCTTATATATATTTGTATGTGAAAGTTAGCTTTTACCAAGGTGGTTCCCCTTAAAAAAAATGCTGAGAACCTCTGGCTTAGTTAAATCCAGGTGTTCTTCCCCCCCCTTACTTTTTAAATTTTCTCTCGCAGCGTCCCGTCCACACGTGTTGTAGTACCTACTATTGCCCATTAGGTGTCGCTCAACCACTGGCCCTTTTGAATCCAGCGCCCAACCTCTGTCCCGGACCGTCTGGATTAGTCAGCGCTCTAGACCAATCACAGCCGAGCTGGGCGGGACATCCATTGTTACTACAGATCCTGGGAGAAGTTTGCAGCCGACCTGCTGCTGCTGCACCTATGAGCCTTCACGTAAATGAATAGCCCCGGCTCGACGCGCCACAAGACGAGCTGATTATGTCGAGATAAGGAGCATATGACCCGCGCTCCCTCCGATAATGGCATGCGATGACGCTTCACCCACCGAAGACTTCCCGGACACGGTGATGCCCAGGGGGGCTCCCTGCATGTGCGGCAAGAAGTGCAGGGGTCGGAGCGGCAGCGCTGTCTTTCTGGGATTATTCCTACTGTCGCTCACCCTACACGCAGTCACCCTGGTCTGCTATTTGGACCTGCGCTCCGAGGTGAAAAGGGAAATTACCCACCAGAAGCGGGACTCTTTGGTGACACACGCCGGGGTTGACCTGGATGACCCGGTGGGGGTTCTGCCGCCCGGCCACCCACGAGTGGACACCCGCAGCAGGCACAGCGAAGAGGATCGAGAGGTAAAAAGAAAACCTGTAATGAGATTCAGCACGCTTCTTCTTTCTGAGGCTGGTTGATTGCTCCTGTTTCTGTGTCAGGGTGTCAGGTTGTGTGTCTGTGTTCTGTCCTTGGCATGTTTTACTGGCCAACTTCATGTGCAGAATCCTGATAACCAGCTTGTTTCAACCCAGTTCCCAGGGAGATGTATGTAGAGAGAAATATTTGATTCCCTCATCTTTCAGTCTGTCAGGTAAAGGCATCTGCCCTGTCTCAATAAAGCATCTTCCGTTGAAGAATATATTGGAATAACCTCAAACAACTTATTCATTATTCCAGTTTATCATCCTTTTTTCCCTTCTAAAAACAGAGAAATAGTTAGGTGCTCAAAGTTTCGCCCAGCTGGAAACGCACAGGGGGGGTCAGTGAGTGTGCTGGAGCAGGTGGACTGCACATTAATTGAATCACCAGCAGGTGCAAAGCCCCAAGGGCTGATGTAAATTCATCAGGACTTAGATGGGGCACTTGGTACTTGGAGCAGAGCCAGTCTCCGTCTCACATGTGTTTTCCCTTTTGGCAGCGGCTTGATTGAACACTCATTGTGTTGTCTGTGGCTTTGGCAAACAGCCCCCCCCTCTTCCCCCCCACTCCTCGTCCTCCACTAATTTGATCAGCAGGAAAAGTACCAAGTTGCACCTCTCAACTTTACATTGCTGTCTCACTCCTGCTCATTTGTCAGCGGTTGTGTAAGCTCTGTGCTGGAGAAAACGATCCTCTGTGTGGGACATTGGCCAGGACCTGTAGCTGTCACCCTGAGGAATTTGAGTTTTCCAGTGCAAACACATTTATTCCTCTGGAGGGAACATTGAGATCCATCGTTCGTATTGGGATTTCTCCTTAACATTTTTCTCTCACGAGCTTGGGATATTTATTTAGCTGTGTCTTTGCTTGGCGTATTTTAGATAGTAGCTGTTTCCCTTGTTGTAGCCGAGTGAGACGGGCCTGGTATTCGGCCCAGATGGTGATGCTTCATGATGTGAAAGACTGTAGCCCAGCTGTAAATATTTAACAGTGCTGTGATGCTGTCCGTGCCAGATGTCTGCATTAAACAACTCTGATTACACGTCCCACAGTTTACATAGTTGGAGAAACAGGAGCATGTGGCATTGAGGCCGCACTTGTTAGCCTTTATTTTATTTTTTTTTTCCATGTCCGTTCCTTTGAAGAATCTCTCTTGTAGAGTTAAAAAATGTTTACTGGAATCTTCACACGCGTCTGCATCAAAGGCCCCCTCAGCAGGAATGGTTGAAATTTGATGTGATGTACAGGTATACAGACAAGTGTAGCAGAACAATCAGCATACATCTGATGTGGCAAACGTAAAACAAGTGGTACTCAACTGTCCTTCACAGCATGTGTAACCTGGATTTATAACCTATGTTTTGAGAAAGACAGGTGATATGGATGTCTTCATTATGGTAAAACGACTTCTTAAACATTTTGAAGCATGTATCTGAGCGGTTTTAGCAGAGTTTCTTAGCAAAGCAAATCCATTTTGCTTCTATGAACAAGTGCATCCAAAAGAATTTCAAAGAAAAAAAAAGAGCTGTTTCTAGTTGGGCAGCTTCTTGTATCCAGCTGAGAAGAGAATGGTTGCTTGACATCCCACTGTTACTGTGGGTGTCAACAGATAAAACAGAAACGGGTTATCTCTGCCTTTTTGTCAAGTGTTACTCTGGTCAGTTTACCTCTTTACCATTTTATACCCCTATTTCACATATGTGCATTGCCTTTTTGTCTCTATAACTAAACCATTTTGCACTTATATACTTTGTGAACAGGTTCTTCCAATAATTATAATGATAAATTGCCGATAAATGTTCATATTTCACCTATAATTTGATTTTATTGTATATTGCTTTCTGAAAACTTAGGTTAACTATTATCCCTTTTTTAATTTTGGTTCTGGTTCCTCGTGTGACAGAGGAACCAGAACCAGACCAAAAGGACTCTAAATGAGCTCACATAATTAACTTTGCATAAAACAGACTGTGAGTAGATTATGGAAAGTTAACTTACGTCAATATAGATACAAGTGAACGCTAGGTTCATATAGAAACGTCAAGCAGTCAAGTATGACCAAACTACAAACAGAAGTAGAGAAGGGACAAAATGACTAGAACTCCACGTTGTCACTGCAACGTTCCTCACTTTTTGTAGTTTTGGACATTTTTTTAGCAGACTTCTTCTGGTGTTAGATGGAGCCATCTACCAAGTGATGCCAATGGACATTCCGTGCTACATATTTCATAAAAGTAGATGTCTGCTTTAAAACGATACATAAGTGAATTAAATTGTAAAATAGCTAACAGTAGTTTTGAACCAGTGGCCCCTCCGTGGTGTACCCGACCGCTCAATGACCGCTGAACACCCCCGTGCCCCTGATAGAAAAGGTGGCTTTGGAAAACGATGGATAGATATTGGCTGCGTTTGTCTCCATAACCCACGAAAATACTGAACCATAAAGAAAAATATTTGGATCCAGGTCACTTCACCCCTTGGACAGTTGATAACCTTTGCAGTTTTAGACATTTTGTACTCAGGAAAATTCAGTAGGAAATGTAGCTGTGCCTCAAGTAATGTTTAATTACCAATTTATATAATTTATATCTCGTCTTAAAAGAAGGCTTCATACCCACTTAGAGAACAGATGATTTTAGATCATTTTCTAGAATGTAGAATTATTTTTTATAATTATTTTTCTGTAAAATTAATCAAAAAAATACTTGGGTAGTAATAGAAATAAACTGACAAAAGTTTAAGAACATTACTTGTTTACTTCGGTTTGTTTGGAGGCAGTAGGAAAGGACAAAAGACAGCTTTGAATTTTGTTGTGTTAGAATACTTCAGAGAGGAATTGGGTTGTACACTGCCACAAAATGGTAGTAAAAAGGAAATAAATGGCATTGTGTGGGTTCAAGTTGGTAAAGG
This sequence comes from Alfaro cultratus, assembly GCA_903066825.1. NCBI lineage: Eukaryota > Metazoa > Chordata > Actinopteri > Cyprinodontiformes > Poeciliidae > Alfaro > Alfaro cultratus. The sequence continues at coordinate 22,132 of CAEFZX010017721.1, forward strand.
AGCATTTCTTTGAACTGAAGATATTGTTTATAAGGGCTAAGATTCACACTTTATTGCATATTTGTCAGCTATAACCTTCTGCCTTCTCTTAGAGTAGATGTTTTGACTTATCTTAGTCAGTCTTGAGAGTAAACCAGAAGATGAAAATCCAATCAGAAGAAAGCAGCCACTAATAGGTATTAGAGATCAAAAATCTTGTGTGTATAAGCAGAAATGGAACTGATGATGATAAATGCAAGTCACATCCAGCAGACTTTAGTTTTCTATGTCAGTGAAAAGTATTTATCTCAGTCATTAACAAGAATGGCAGTGCTTAGATCTTTAAGATTTTTTAGAAACAATCATAAAACTAAGCAGCCGTTTCCGGAATGCAGGTAGAAGTTAAGAACCACTTAAAAACTTCACAGTTTCACCAAATCCTTCCAGTTGCTCTCTTAATCCAAGCAGATGAGCTGGCGATTTATGATCTGGGTCTGGGAAGTGATCTTAACAGTCCTCACCTCCACCTCTGTTGGTAATGCCCTTGAGCAAGGCAGTAAATTCCAGCTGTTTCGCAGATCTGCTCAGTTCCCAACAGTAAAAATAAAACAACCTCCGTCCAGGTGTGTATGGCGCTAATATCTATGGCAGCGAGATGTGGGGGTTGAGCATGTTGTGCCTTTATCCACCTGACATCAGTGAGAGAAATGTATTAAAGTGTGATCTAAGGATTATTTGATCGTGTTAGCTCGGCTCATGTTTTCTTCTTGGGCCTTCTGTTATATGAAATAATTCTGTGCTCTGATCTGTGCCTTCAAAGTCTCAGAGAAAGCACATGCTGAAACATCTGGAGTCTGGTTAATGGCTATTAAAAAAGAAAAAGCCAGTTTGATGGGAATCAAACTCAAAAGTCCTTACTCGCGTACAACGTTGAGGCGCCGGGTGGGCTGTGACCCTCTTTGATTGTAATTTGCTGCCGATAGCTAAAACGGCAAGTATCGTGATTGTTCACTCGGATATCATGCATAAATAAATGAACTGTCATAAAAGCCCAATAGGAGGTTAAAACATTGGCGATGTGAGGATGCAAACACATAAGCGCACACAGCCTGAATCGTCCTGACAGGCAGATGGCGCAGACAGATTGAGTCCAGAGTCGTCGCAAACATCAACCAAAATAATAAATTCTCGACTCGTTCAAGTGAGGAATCTCTCCGCCAGCAAGTGTTGCAACAGTCCAAGGGGTGATTGGCTGCTGACAGGCTACATTTCCCTCAGGTTGAACTTCATAGTGTATGCGTACTGTTATTGAATTACCCAGGTTATGGTTTAAAACACATGGCTCGCCCAGAGAGAAGCGGTTAAGACGGGGAGGCCGCCCTTTTTGTGTGTGGTGTTTTAAAAGAAAACACGCTGTCATCGTCGAATTCAATCGCTTGAATCACAGGAGTATCACGAGCCGTCGGCTCTCGGGAGGATGCATGCCACTGGGGTTAGTAATGCATGCACAGCGGTGATGGGCACCCGGCATGCAACATCAGCCACCAGCCCTCGGTTTCACCTCCTCAACTTTGTAACCTCACATTCTTAAGCGCTATTGGGTTTCACACGTCTATTCCGTAACCAGGATGGATATTTAGTGCAGTAAAATAGAAAGGAGAATCTACTTGTCGTCTTTAGTCATCATAAATATCAAGGGAATCTGATGTTTAAAAGTGCTAGCAAGCATACAAGCTTTTGGAGTGGTGCTAATTAAAGCAAAAGGAGCAATCCTGTAATAGCAAAATTACACAGCCTGGGGTGACTGAATTTTAGTCATATCCTCACGAAGCAACAGGGAATCGCATCCACGGCTCGCAAGAGCAACCCCCCTCACTTTGAAGATTTGAAAGCCCTCTAATTAATTGCATTTTCCCTTTGTGCTGAAAAAGAATGGTTTACTCAATAGTTGGCACTTGGCATACATACCAACACGTTGTCATCCTGATTTACTGTAACTCGGCGTGCCTTTGAAGACGATGAAGGCTGCAAATGTTGTAATGATGTGAAACCAAGCAAGCGAGAGTGTGAAACCATTCCGCATGGTACTTTAATGGGAGCTTTTAGTTTAAAATTAATTTTTCTTCCCTGCTCTTTTGCCTTCATCTGTCAGCTGCACCGGTTTGGTAGTAGCCTCGCAAACTGCTTGTTTGTCTTTCGTCGTTCTGCCGGGCCCTTAATCTCGGGCCAGAAATTGGCTGCGAGATCATGTTTGGCTGTCAGAACAGACGAAAGTGTAAAGCCATATGGCTGAACATACACACCAAGAATACTTTTGAGATCCCCTTCTTCCCCCCCTCGTTCTTTTACACACCAACAGCTGGAGAGGAGATGTGGAGGCACCTGCACGCCAAATGAACAGCAAACGTTTCTGCTCCCAGGAACATCTGGAGCGGCTGTGTGTCCGTAAACTGTTCCAACTCACACTCGTTCATCGGTTCTGGATTTCCCGGGCCTCGTAAGGTCAGACATAGCTGACAGCTGGTCAGGGACGTAGATGTTAACTGCACTCTGAGTCGGCTGGGGAGGTGTTTGACATGATTCAGCTCATCGCTCGCTTCAGGGAAGGCATTCGGGAGGGTGGGTGTTCCCACATCTGAAAAGAGGTATAGAAAACTAGAAACATAACTTCTTGTGTCTGTCTTCTTATGGTCTGTCAGTGGTTTTGGTTTAAAACCACACTGGGGAGGCACTGGGAGTTCACACTGCTTCAGAAGGGGGTGATATCGGGTTGTTGGGGCTTCGTGACTGAACTTTTAGAAATATTTCCCATTTTACTATCTTAAAAAACGCAAACCTCGATGTATTTTATTAGGATTTTATGTTGTAACCTAACACATTGCAAATAAAACCATGAAATGGAAAAAAAAAATGCATATTTAAGTTGCTTATAGTTTCTAAAATATTTTACATGTATTATGAGCAATACTTAAACATTTTTTTATGTGATCACATGTCAAAAATGTAATGCCAAAAATTGATATCTACTATGGTTGTACAGTTTTGGAAAATATTATTGGTAGTTTTTTTTAAATTTTGTTTTTAAGTTAAATAATCCACATTTTTCCCAATCCGCTTGTTTTCAGTTGTTCTTCATTCACTGTGACCTCGAGCCCTCCATTGTGAGATTAATATTTCACTAACAAAATAATTGTGATATAGCACTAATATTATAAGGAAATAACAAAATTATGTATAATTTTCTTGTCATTTGACAAATATGTCCTACTTTTGTTCATCTGACATGTGAAATTCAAACATTAAGTATTGCACAGGTGGAAATAAAGGGTATGTGTGACGCTGCACATGAAAAAAAAATATATACGTACACATTGTAGGATATGATAAAAGAAAGTCTGTATGGTGGTTTGGATGTTTTTGGTGCCAGGTTTCATGGCAGTCTGACGCTGATCAGCACACCAATATGTAGGTCATATAAAAAGACAGCAGTGGGAAAATTGATTTACGGATCTTAAATCAGCCACACCAGATCTGTTTCTTGGACTTTTTTATTTATTTATTTTTTAAATTTTGGTTATTTATGTCACCAGTGAATAGGCTGGGACCAGGTGCATATGAATAGGTGTTGCTCTCGAATTAACCCCACCTCATGTCCTCCTTTTGTGTTGAAAAAGAAAAAAAAAAGGTGAATTTTAGAGCGTCCGTGGCCAGGTGACGAGTTCAGACACAGACAGAAACGACTCGGGTTACGGGATAAATTACCGCCCGTACTGGGACAGACAATGACTTGGCCACAGGTGAATGTCTCGGCTCTCGTCTTTTTAAATGCCCCAAGTTGTTTCTGTGCAAACATTATATGCCAAGAATAGAATCAATACTTGTAACGTGTGTTTCCCTCTCAAAACCTTGGATTGTTTTTCCTTTATTTTCTGTTTACTTCAGATGCTTCATCCCAGATGACATTGCTGCTATTGATATTCACAGCTGTTCTATTCAGGGCTCTTTTGTTTGACGCTTGTTGCACGTTTGAGTTCTGGGCAATTTTCCACTCTTAAATTTTCCCTTATCCTCTTTGTGTCCCCTTCAGGAGCGGTTCCTCTACAGAAACGATGACTTCCATGGCACAAAAGACAGCAGAGGAAGAACGCGACGAGCAAAAAGGAGTCCTGGCAGGGAAACAGACACAGGTGTGAGGCGTTTTTTTTTTTTTTTTTTTCTTTTAATTCATCCACACCCTTACAAAGAAACTGTAATCGGATGCTGTGTTTCCCACCTTGTCATTTTCCACCTGTAGACTAACTACTATAGGTGCCTAATGTCAATTAGGCTTTTCCCTGGTTGATTACAATTTCCAATTTACTTTAAGGTCTGACCTTCCAAACATATTTATAGCACTAATTTTGCAAATAGGAGGGATGTTTACAGTAAATTTCCATGGGAAGGAGATCCATGAACATTTGGAAATAATTTCAAATTGGAACTTTGTTGGAATTAAACAAAAATTGTGGCCAATTTTATGCAATGTAATCTTACCCCTGTTGTTGGCCAACATAAACGTATTGTTTGTCACGGGCAAAGATCCATGCAAAATAATGCCATTAAAAAAGGTTTCAACAGATTTATTTATTTGCAAAACTTGATCAAAATTGAATTATTTTACTGGTCATTCAGTTCTTTCACTGAAGAAAGAACAAAATAGGAATGTCAATAACATTGTTCAAGTATGGAGAACTGGAGCGAGCACATTCAGACTTTGTGATGCTCCCTTAAAGTAAAATATATATATATATATATATATATATATATATAAGTGTTGTCACAATTGTGGCATCAGTAGTACAAGTTTATAAAACTGTGTCTATGTGAAGAAGAAATGTGGCGACGAGGAGCATGACCCTAAACCCCAACAATACGCAGTATGCCATGTGCATGTGATTTGAATAACATTAATTTACTCAAGATTAATGGCATTAAGTCTGGTTGTTTCAGTCAACGTTATGCCAGAACGTACTTTCCTCGACTATATTTAAAATCTCTATTAAAGCGGTGACCATGCTTGCTAACCTGATCATTCATCACTGACTCTGCTGACAAGAAGAAGCTGTAGCACATCAGAGAGAAAGCGGGAGGGTGAGAGCAGCACGTACACAAGGATAATTGACAGCACTAAGATCCTGCACCTGACTGTGATTGTTTTGTTTTATTTCTGACGGATTAGCTTATTTGTGGACTTGACAGCGTTCTACCTTCTCTGCGTAGAGAGAAGTCAGAGAAGCTCATTATGCTTTCAGAACATAATGATAGTTTTAGCAAATATGTAAAATACTATACACATGTATGCGTGTGTGTGTGTGTGTATATATATATATATATATATATATATATATATATATATATTCGCTTGTTGACTACATTGCACCTGCTGACTTGACTATTGAGGAATTGTTTCTGTAGTAACGGGGTTTGGTTACTGTGTAAATAAAGGGCTCATGTTGGGATTACGGCTCCTAAATTCTGAAAACTGGATGTTAATGGCTTCTCACTTCTCTGTGGAATAAATTATTTTAGTATTTTTTTAAACTTCTTTGTGCTAACTTTACAAAGCGACCCCACCACATCATTTGGCTGTGCTTTTATAGCAAAAGCATTAAGTGAAATGGGATTGATTAATTCTTGGATAGCAAGCAAGGACAACAAGGGCTTTGGGAGGGTTTCACCAATTCGAAACAGACAGTGAAATCCTCTCGATTTTCATCAGTCTCAAAATAACACAGTCTCTCAAATGTCGTTCGCACCTATCATCGCACATCTGAATATTAGAATAATAATCAGCAGTGTTGATGGCTTTCATTATTTTAAGCTGATTTATGTGAACCAATAACTCCATTGAAGGAAGAAAAAAGAAAAAACATATGGCCAATGTGTCTGAATTACCTTTTGTTTAGAATCTGAGCTATGCAAATAAAAAAGAAAAGCAAAGACTTTGATGTTTCATGTCTGAGTGCAACAAGTGCACCATGATCACAAGGCATTCCAGCGTCTGTGGCGTGACACTGAATACTTGGGGTGTGGCTGCGGCGGGGGAATTTAGTGATTGTGTTTAAATTAGAAGAAAAAAACTCACCTTTGAGAGTTTCTACATGAATCAGTAACGTCCCGAGCCTCTAAACACTAATCATTCCCAGGTCTTTCCTCTATGCCGAGCGCACAGACTAAGGCTTTTGTAATCTCAGCCTTAGATGTGTGCTGTGTTGTGTGCATTTATGTATGTGTGTCCTTTTTCTTTCTTTTTTTTTTTTTTTTTTTTTTTTTTTTTTTTTTTTTTTTTTGTGTGTTTTGGGGGGGGGGTTGTTGTTTTTTAGGGGGCCCCGAGTGGNTTTGGTGCTGTGTTGGTGTTATTTTTTTTTTTGTGTTTTTTTTTTATCTTATTTTTTTTTTTTTTTTTTTTTTTTTTTTTTTTTTTTTTGCACGTGTGTGGGTGTGTGTGTGTGTCTTCTAACGGGCACCAGATTCCAGATAGGGCTGCTCGTTAAGAGAAATCTACGCGGATGCATCCAGTCATTTAGCCAGGGGAGAAACGCCGGCCCATATGTTTGAGGGGGGACTCAAACTGTGAGGTTTTAAGGTTAAATGGCCTTTGTAGTTCTAATGACATGGTAAACATGCACAAAAAGGCTTTTTGAAAGGATTCCTCAGCTGAGCATATATGTACGCGCGCACATTTTAACTCCGGAGCAGTGACATTGATGCCCCAGAGAACATCCGGGCGTGTGCGGCCGCGCACACAACAGCGAAGCAGGGCACGGGGTGCGGGGGTTGGTTGCCAGTGGTGAATGTATGCTTAAACAAACACACGCACACATGTACACACACTTTCATCTGTGTTCTCCATCTGGGTCTAATTCAAAGAAAAAGGATTTTGGCAGGATAAAGTATCTCTCTAATGATCTTCTCCAGTTCCACTGCCTGCGAATGCTTAAGGCACTTGTTCATACAGAGGAGGTGAAACCGCACTTACAAATTACTACACTACGAGATACCGCAGACTGACGTACCTCCACTCCAGTGTGTTTCGGCGCGCACCGTCTGAATCTGGTAAACCCGATTATAGGATACCTGCGTGGAACGAGGCAGACGCCCTGGATGCTGTCCAAGATGGTGATTATTCATGAAACTATTTCAGGAATAATCATGCTGCTATTTTTTACTATTTCAGAATCAAATGGAAAGGAGAAGAGGAAAGAGAGGAAAAAAGGTATTTGGCTCCTTTTCTTTTGGTTATTGAGAAGACTGCAGCTTGTATCGCCTAATTACAATTGGTACTGTGCCTTGCAAGATGTCTGTTGGGATTTTATGTGGTAGACAAACAAAGTAGTATAAAATTAGATGGAACACCAGATTGTTTCAAACTTTTTTACACAAATGTGAAATATGTGGGATGCATTTGTATTCAGCAATCTTTCCTCTGATACTATTAAATAAATCCAGTACAACCAATTAGTCAACTTACTGGTAAATAGCCTACACATATGTAACTTAATAGTAGTATAAATAGAGTTGTTCTGTGATGTCCTCTGGGGTCATGAATAGGTCAGGTTTGGATTTTTGAAGTGGTTCCAGCAGGTTTAAAGCTTTTAGCATCTCACTGGACTAATTCTTCATAAAAATGGAAAGAGCTTTGCACAACATAACATTAAAAAGGCCGTCAACATAAACAGAAATGCCTGGCAATCTGAGAAACTGTCACCATGGTAACTCTGGAAGAGCTGCAGACATCCACAGCTCAGGTGGGAGGATCTGTCATCAGAACGACTTTTAGTTATGAAGGCCAAACATCTGGCCTTTGTGGAAGAGTGGCAAGATAAAAGCAGTTGTTGAAAGAAAGCAATAAGAAGTCAAGCTTTTCATTTGACACACACAAAATAAATGCATAAAATTAAGAAAGGCTATGTTCAAACTTAAAATAAACATGCAGAAGAAGTTTAAGCCAAATGAGATCAAAAGTGAACTTTTTACCCTACATGCCAAAGAAAACCTAGACCCCAATGCTCCATGCCCACAATGAAACTTATTAAAAAAATCTGGCAAGACATGAAAATTAACATCATCACTCACAATCTCCATAAAGTCTGACTGAATTTGAGTGATTTTTGTGTGTCCACAATTAAACTTAAACTTTTAACTTTATTCACTTTGAAGTTATTTTATTAACTGTTTAAAAAAAAACTATGCATCTTTTTTTTTCACTACCAAATAAACACAAGTTTGTGTTGATCTATCACATAAAAAAACCTAGGTTTGTGGTTGTAACGAGACAAAATGGAGCATTTGGAATATGAACATACTTGCATGTATTTTGTTTTGTGCTTTCCATCAAAACCTTCATGGCTCTGGCCTGTCTTTATATGACCACATCTCTTAAGATCATGCAGGGTAAAGTTCCTGATTAGATTCCAACAAAAGTAACTTTATTGTCTTTCTCTTTGTACAGCGAAGAAAAGGCCTGGACCGCCTGGTCTTCCAGGTCCCCCAGGGCCACAGGGCCCGCCGGGCATCCCAGGGATCCCCGGTATTCCAGGAAGCAACGTTGTGGGGCCCGTGGGACCTCCCGGACCTCCTGGGCCACAGGGACCTCCAGGCCCTCAAGGGCCGGCAGGTACAAGACTCCGCTCAACAAACGCTGAGATAACCGAGAAAACAGCTCAGAGATTTTCCACCTAGATTACAGTGCTCCCCCAGCACATCACTGCTTTCCCACACTAGAAGGGGGCTCAAGTTGTCAAAATTGATTAACTCATTGCCTCCACTATGAGGCTGTCTGATTCAGGTTGTCAAACATTGTGCAGAATAGCAGTGATTTATCCTTAAACTATGTCAGTGTTTGTTTTGTTTAATCACCGCTCCTCCTTTTGTTTCTCTCCAGCATTGAACTGCAGGATTTAAAAAAAAAAAAATCATGTCTGTCTTTTATTGTTGCAGGGGTTTCTGATAAGTCAAAGAAATTCCAGGTAAGAGTACACCCTTCATTGAATTAAATCTAATTCTACAAATATTTGTCAGCGAGAGGGCCTGCCTTCCCCCTTGCAAATTATTCACCTGGGGTTCTTTGTTTTCCAGCCAGCAGTGGTTCACTTACAAGGACAAGAAACAACAATCCAAGTGAGGGAAGGTGGGTGACTTGCTCATGCTCACTCAGAGATATACTAGCATGTTTGACACAAAGCAATAAGCACAAATTATCCCTGTCACTGCTGTTTGTCAAACACACAATTTTGGAGTTATACCAAATAGACGGGCCTGCCAAACACTGAAATTACAAGAAAACAAATGACATTTCTTTAGATTGTTGGTACGCCTTTGATGCTCGAGAGATCCAGCACTCTACATCTGAGGGGATTATGGTCTTTATGTCAAAATGCGGAACCATCTACAAATCCCTATTAAAATGTAAAGCTTGTGCTATGTAAGAACATATGTAGCCATGATACATCATTTTGTTTTTTACAGATATCAGTCCATATAGTGCGTTCCAATTAACTTAGAAGGAAAAACTGCAAAGCTAGTGCCCATCCTTTGCCTGATAGTGGAAGCACATTTCCATTTGATTTTCAGCATTTAGTTTTCTTTGGCACATACCTAGATCAGTTACAGTCAAATAACCTAATCTAACTAAACTAAAATGAAGTTGACCTGTTATAGTAGGAATTTCCTGGCATTTGCTTATTTACAACCTCTAGCTAAAGGCATACATTGCAGAAAGGTTACAAAGGATCTCATTGTACAAAGATTTTGGTTAGGACAATAGTGTAAGAATCCACAGTAATATATCTTGGCACAGTAAAGAAAATCTTTAGTTATTAGAGAGAAAAAAGGGACAATGGTTACAAAAGCTGAGGGTTTCTCTAAAACTAAAGCTACACCACAGAAATTGGTGAAGGAGGCTGCTTGACCGCAGCACTGCAGGGGCTGCAGGAATTTCCACTGACTCTCCTTATGAGAACAGTCTTATGTATTCTCCATATGTCTGGACTAAGGAATAGGTTTACATGAAAGAAGCCTTTTTCTTTTGTCCAAAGAAAACTTCCATGTCTGACTAAAACCTCTCAAACCGTGTGGGAATCTTTATGATCTAAAGGAGACAAACTGAAACCTTGGGCAAATATTTTAACACTAAAAGAACGCCATGCTAAGTGAAACATGGTGATGGCTGTATCATGATCTGGGGCTAGCTGGAAAATGTTGTTTGTCCGGAAGTCTTTGACCCAAAGACTTCAGGTCCTTGCTAGAAAGATGAGGAGCAGTTTTATTTTTTCTGTGTCAAGCAAAGTCCAACAAAATAAAGACTTAATGTGAAGAAAATTCAGGTTTTGTTACCGATGAGCCAGAATCAAGAACTTGAGTCGACAGAAAAACTATAAATACTATTGGCGCATTTGGATAGATATGAAAGATGTCTGCAAGACTGAGTAGGCAAGTACTTAATCCTTCCAGGACTTTGCACTGTTTTTTGTGATTGTTGTGGGTTAAAATAGCTGATTTTGTAGCACCTTTTTTCAAAAAGCTGCAGTCAGAGGTGCAATTTTTTTAAGCTTTATTTTTATCATAAGTTGGTCTTATAGAAATACTTGATATTGTGTTGATATCTTTTATACTTCTCCATAAAAGACAATATTATACCATATTTAATAATTAAAATGGAAATAACATTTTCAAGTAATTCTAGTACCTGTGATTCATAGTAAAATCATGTTCTGAGGAGTTGTCAAAGTGCAAAAGTGTAATTTCATATTGGTCAATAAAGTTAACAAGAACTGTATATTCAGTAAAAGAAAATCCTACAAAACATCTCAAATGGTTTGTGCAAAAAAAAAAAAAGGCACATGTTACTGTTTAGCATCACATGCTTTCATCCTGCAGGTTCGACCTTCACAAGATGTCATGAAACATGAGGTTAAATTAGAAGTGTGCTAAGGTTATTGGTCAAAACCCAGCCGAGTTGCAGTGATTGGTTAGAAAAGAAGAAAAGACAGAAAACGTTAAATTGCTTGGAAAGATTTGCAGAGACATGAATTTGTGAATGATGAGGTCATTTGCATCAAATTTCGACATCACAACTTCCTGGAGGGACTGAACGCTGCCAGGTGAAGGAGTGAGACGCTCATAGACTACCACCAATGAAGACTGATTGTTGACAAAATTCAAACAAATTTTATTGTTTCATTTTTGGTCCTTTAAACAGATTTATTTCTTACTCAGTTGAATTGCGAAGGATGAATGTCAGAGCTGCTGTAAAATGAGAAAGTAAATTTTCCTGCTGGAGAAATGTTTGATTCCACGACTTTAACATTGTGCAGAATGATAGCAGCCTAACTGTAATCTTACTGCTGTTTTATGTTCATTTAACTCATGTAAGCCGGCGCTAAATGTCAGAGCCATGTTGCCTGAAGTCAGGACTGAAAGGCTCGCATGCTACCTCAGTCCTTCTCCTAAGACAGAGCACAAGCATCATTAAGCAGGTTTATATTCTGTCAGTGCCAAGATCTGTTTTTTGTTAAAACATAGCCACGAGTTGTTTATGTTGACCGTTTGTCTCGCCCTGTGTTTGTTGTGACATGTTTAGATCTGTCTCAAGGCGTCCTCAGGAACTGGAAGATGGTGTCCATCAATAAAGACGTGTTCAGGATGAACCCTCGCACCGGAGAGTTGGTGGTGCTGCTGGACGGTGTCTACTTCATATATAGTCAGGTAGAAGTGAGTACGGTCCTTGACGTAACTCCTTTAAAATTACAGTCAGAAGAGCTGGCAGCTGATCTTAAAAGAAATCCTGCCTGCTTTGTTAATGTCTGAGTCATTCTCTTCCCTCTGTGGCTCAGTGTGCTGCTCTGGAAGTCATTCTTCTGCTGCTGCTCAGGCTTTCAGAGAACCCCTAAATTGTTTAGATTACCCCTCTCAGTCTTGTGCGGATCTCTTTTCTTTTCTCACCAGGTGTACTACCTCAACTTCACCGACATTGCCAGCTATGACGTGATGGTGGACTCCAGCCCGTTCCTACGCTGCACGTGCAGCATCGAGACAGGCCAGCGCAAGTTCAACACCTGCTACACGGCAGGCGTGAGCCTGCTGCGCTCGGGCCAGAAGATCTCCATACGCATAGCCCACGAGTACACGCTCATAAACATGACCAATCACACCACCTTCCTGGGCAGCGTCAGGCTCGGAGAGGCTCCATCTGCTGGACAGAACGGTTAACCGCACTCGCCGTCTGCTGTCTTTTCATCCTGCCTGATGTGGGATTGCTGGGTTCATTTCAAGGCCAATGTCTAGAGGACACTCGGCGAGCTTTAGTGACTTTTGTTCACTTTAAAATGTTTCCCTTTAAAAAGGACTCTGAACACTTCAAATACTTCCCTTCCACATGAATCTGTGCAGAGATACGCCTTTTGGAACCAAATATCCTCATCAAACTTCAAAATTTCTATTTATAGTCACCCTCTACGCGCAGTAGCTCTCTTTATAACAAAGAAGGACATTGTGCTGATAGGTACTTAGTAATTACGTACTTTTAAGTGCTGTTGAACAATGACAAAAAACACCAGTGATAGTGCCTTGCAAATTTATTCATGATTCACACTCCTTCTCAAACCTTTCATCACATTACATGAATATATTTTATGAACATTTTAACGCAATAGACCAACATAAAGATTTCCTTAGATTTGAAGTGGAAGGAAAATAATTACGTTTTTAGCATTTTTTTATTATTTTTTGTTGTCTCTACCAGCTTTAAAATGTTAGCTAAATTGACTTAGCAAAAAACGTCAATCTCACAGATTGGATGGAGAGCATCTGTAAACAACAGTTTTTAGGTGTTGCCACAACACCTGATGTAAGTTTGGCCTTTGGCTCATTTATGCATTTGGCATAAATATGCTTTGATCCAGACCATCCCATTGGAGCGCTTGCTTTGTTTGTAGTCATCTTGATAAAAACTGAACCCCCATCTACCAACTAGTTTTCTTTCAGAATTGCGTTGTACTTGGCTTTAGCCGGCGTCCAGTCAATTCTGACCAGTTGTTCTGTTCCTACTGGTGGGAAAAAAATAAAAAATCCTACAGCATGATACCGCCATTGAGATGACATGATATTTTTATTAGTAAAGTTTAAATACATTGTATAATTTTCCTTCCATTTCACAGCTCTTTTTCTAAGCCCATCAAATAAACTTACAATAGCAAAAAAAAACTTAACAGTTTGTGATTGTATTGTGGTAAGATATAAAAAAGGTACTTCATCGAGGCACTGTTTCTCTCATGATTTAGTTCCTGTTTCTATTATTTAAGCCTTTTCTATAAGTCTTGGAAGGAGGAGTTGAAAACTCCACAAGATGCAAGGACGAAGGAAGGTATTCAAAGAGCAACAGCACTATATATATGTATATATATATATATATTTTTGCACACATTTGCACTACAGCATCCCTGCAAAATACCAGTGATATGTCTCCCAGTGCTTTTGTTTAGTTACCTTATGACTGAATCCATGTAGAGAAACAAGTTGTTAATACATGCTTGTACATAATGTATATAAAATGGAATATACTTTTGTAAATGGAGTTGATTGATGGATTAAAATGTTTTCATTTTCTGGCTAAGTGCGCCTCCCTCGTCTTCTGTGTTTGTGCAGCCGGTGGTGTTCATTTAAAGGCCTCCAACCTCCCTTTCATATCAGCCCGAACTGGCACGAGCGCTGACAAGGATAAATGATGCTGTACGAGCGGGGCCTTTGTCTTTATTAAAATGTGGCTTTTTACGTTGTCTGCGAGTTTCACAACAAGCCGCGGAGTTGGCTTTAGTTTCAGCAGTTTTTAAATGAGTTCCATCTCTGAGAGGCAACAAGAGGACAGTTCCTCATTTAGAAACTCATTTTGAAACTGCAGGTTTCCGGCGTGCACTGACGTGCGACCTCACCCATTTGAGTAGCTGGGAGAACATCCCGTCAGCAGGTCTCACTATGCTCTATAATGCTTTATTCTCGCTAACGGCGATCATGTTTTGTCTTAGCCTTTTCCTCGCGCACAGGGTCAGTGTTTTAGAGAAAGATTGTCAGAAACTCCGAGGGGACATAAGTCAGCAATTAAATCAGCAACGTTCTGAGGGAGTCCATGGGAAACTGGCCAAGATGTCTAAAACAAGGGAGGTATGTCAATGATTACGCATTATGCCGTCATCTTGGACACTGTACTACTGAGATTTATACCATTAGCGAGTATTCAGAGTGCTGCAATAATAAATTTCCTCTCGATGCTTTGTTTTCTCCCAGGGCATGAAGCAAAGTGTTTTCCAAAGAGCTCAGAGTTCTCTGGAGAGTTTTTCTAGGAGAGTAAAAAGAGAACAGAGCAGCTGCAGAGGTGGGTTTGGAGCCGAGAACTACAAAATAAAATGTGCTTATTAGTTATGCTCTACACTGTAAAACCCAGATAGTAGGTGAAAACTCCTCTTGCTTTATAGCAGTTTATTAACCAACATTCACATAAACTTATAATATGATTAAAATGACACGCATTGTTTGATTTCAAAAGTTCTTAAGAGTGAATCAAGTTAGAACCCAACTACTCAGAGTAATTTGAGGTAGCTCTACATAATACAGCTTGCTCTTAAGGAGTCTGTGAACTTCCCAAGTTCACAAAACTAGATATTTTCTAAGTGAAGCCAAATAAAATTGTTAGTTTATATTCTTTAGGTGAGGTTCTTTGAAGTTATTAGCTTTGGTTATTATTATTTCTCCTTCCTGTTTGATTAGCTGACAGCTAGTCAGATGGCGGCTGCTTTAACTGACTAACTGTTTTAAACAATTGAATGAGAAACGTGTCAGTGCAGTAGAACACTATGGTAGCAAATATTAACATTTACAATCAGCAAACTGTTATGTTTGGTGCTGTTTTTTAAGCCAAGCAATGTCTGTTTTCTTATGTGGAGTAACCTTGGGTTGAGCCCTTCAAAATGTATGGTTAAGGGCTTTTTTGCCTTGTTTTAAATTTTAAATAATTGCAAATATTTTAAGAAGACTAAAAAAATCTTTTAACAGACTTGGTAATCATGTATGTTGTCTATTGTATCACACTTACTGAATCTCATGGTTTTTTTTCAGATATTATAAAACAAATTAAGTAGTAATTTTATAGTTGTTAATTATTAAAATACATAAATTATTTTAAGCACAACCAACTTTTGTTCCATAACTGAAAGCAAGATACTGTCTCCAAAGTTTGAACGGTATTATAATAAATTTTAAATAAATGAGTCAAGACAACACATTTAAGTCATGAAATGTAAACATGTGCAAAAGTTATTTTTTTTCAAAGCAACAAAATTTTTATCAAGCGCCGATATTTGATGTAACTTATATAGACTAACTTTTTGTGAAAAGCCAAGTTATGGTAACTTATCTCAGTTATGAGTTGAGATGTGGTGCTGGGTTTTACAGTGTAATCTGGTAGTGGGATCAGAAATGATATCTTCACAGTTAATAAAATTAAAGCATGATTCTTATCTGCCTCTCTTGCCAGCGCCGTTATCATTCCTACAGTTGAGAGCTAACACTAACAAACGGCCAGAGAGACGAGGTAAAACTAAATTCAAGTACTTGGCCTCAGTTCTGCTCCTTCCTGACATTATTTTTGAATAAATGTGTTTTGCCTTTTCCCCCTCAGGAAATATAACTGTGATCCCCTGGACTGTTTCTGCACAGCGAGGAAATACAATTTCACAGAGGGAAAATAGGATCGTTGTCCAAGAAGATGGTTATTACTTGGTGTTTGGACAAGTATTGTGTCATTCCAAATGAAGCGTAACTAAATTGATATTGCATATGATTTATTCCAAGTATTCATTAAATGTTCTACTTAACTCACAGGTTTTGTTTCAAAGTCAAAGCACAGTTATGGGTCATGTCATTCAAAGCTGGAGCTCCACTGAGGCAGAGACGAGACCCACTGAGCTCTTGCGCTGCCTGCAGGATATAACGGAGGGAGCTTATGACAACACGTGCTACGCTGCAGGTCAGTGAGACCCAACAGCTGCTGCTTTTTGTTACATGTGAGCAGACAAATTCAAGGGTTCACTAAGAATTACTATATTCTATAATAGGGCAATCTTTGCAGGCCACAGTGCTTTACAAAGATTAAGATATATAAAAAAAACCTATGTCAAGCATGAAAGACACAAATGTTATCGTAATTCAAAGAACTGAGGAAAACAAATGGGTTTTAAGCAGAAATTTACAGGGTCAATAGTCTGAGCTGCTCTAACGAGGGCCGTCCTACCGCCGAAAAGAACAGGTCCAACTTTCCAGAATGTCAGAATGAACCAAATGTAGCACAATGCCATATCACAAGTCCAAATTCTTCCAAGGCCAATCTTTTCGTCAATATTTTATGTGCAGGACTTTTACGACGTGAAACTGACTTTCTGTTATTCTGATTGTGAGTTAATTTGAATAGTCCACATGAAAAGCTAATCTGGTTGTTGAAAGTACTTTTAAAAAACTTTAAAAAATTCTCCCCATAACTTGTAATTGTAAGGAATGTGCACCTGCATGAGTTATTCTGAAGACCACAAGCAACATTTTAGTTAGAAAAAGGAACAACTTGGGAGATCATTTTAGTCTTATTCCAGGTGAAATTAAATGAATAGTAAAAAAAAAAAATTATATCTGAAAAGTGCTATGTCAATTATCCAATTATACTGTAGATATTTGGAGCTGTAAGCACCCACATGTGTTAGGACAAAAGTCATTTGTTCACTAATTTGTCCTGAAAAGAATAATGGTTGAAATATGTTGTGGGATAATTAAAAACTCCTGCTAGATCTCGTAAGAGGTCCCTATTGCCCTGGGAAAGAAGGATTTATGAATACTGGACTGAAATAACTATAAATTCTTAGCATAACCTTTTAAGCTTTTGCAGATACAATAAACGTTGCATTTCCAAATACAATTTTAGATTTAGAAACCTTGTTTTTACTTTAAGTTTTACTATTAGGAATTTGATTTTAGATATCATTGATTTTAATTCTAACCAGCAGGACATCTAAGCAAGAAGGATGAGATAAAAGTGTGCTATGATTATAGAAAATGCCAGTGTAGCTATCAAACAGGAGAAATAAAAGCATTTACCTTAAAAATGGTTCCCATTCTTTAAACCTGCACCTCTGCTCTTGTATAAGTCAGCTCGTCTTTCAGCACCGACCCACATATTTAAGTAGTTACACATAAGAGTGAGGAACCATAACAATTACTCTTATGGGCAGATGTTTTCGCTAAATGATTTAATGTGTGTCGAAATACATATACACTCTTCTTTGAACTGTGTTCTGGTCAGTTTGTGTCAGGCCAACCGCGACATGATGTATGTGGATAAAACAGCAGGAATCACAGCCATTTATGAAGTTAAAGGTAAAACTTTAAAAGCACTCAGAAAGAGTTCTAGAGCCATTTTTCATGCTTGAGGTTAAGTTATGAGATTCCAATTGACTCTCAAAATAAAGCATCTAATAAATGTGTATGTTAAGCAAAAATATAAAGTAGATCATTATAATTTTTAATAATTTTTAAATATAATTATCCGGTTTTAGGTACTTGTCTAACCAAACGATACAAATTTCTTTACTGACGAGGGAGCAGCCTCAATAAGCCTCTAAATTATTAAACACGCAGTATTATGTAAAGTTTGTGTTTTTTTGCTTTACATAATGTTATAATGTTATTCCCTCATCAAAAATATACTTGGAATGTTGCTTTGATTCTTTTATGCATATTTGAGAAGTCCTTTAATCTCCCGTGGCAACCACAGAGCTGTGCAAAACGCCTGGCTGGACCGAGCTCTGTCTCGGAGCTGCAGTTTGCAAGTTTCCAAGCTACCGACTCACAGAGTACACCTCCCCTGTGAGTTTCCCACTCAGCTCCTTCAGACTAGCCAGCAGCAATTAGCAAACAGCTGATGGAACTAAGCTCATACTTCTCAGATAATGGCAGGTAAAAAGTTGTTAAAGGGTTGATAGGGAAGCACTGTTGTGATGATGTCCTGAAGGCGGAGTTTCAGAGAGAGGAGGAGTTTTTAGAGACAGAGCATTTTCATAACAACTGAAAGTAACCAAGTTACTTGATTGTGCTATAAAATGCCACTGTGCCCAGAAAATGCATAATACTGCTGTTGAAAACCTATCCAGACTAGTTCAAGGATAATGATAAGTTGTTCATGAAGTTACATTTTATCTATAAAAAATACAGAAAAAAATGGGAAAACATATAAAGAATAAAAAGGTATTTCAGTTTGAACCTACAGACAACCTCACATATTTCCTTGTTCCAGGCACTGTGCACTTGCTTCTGGGTGAGGAACTGGAAATGATGATCCCTTGTCGACCATCGGCTCTGATCTCCCTGGAGGCTGACTCGACCTTTTTTGGTGTCGTACAGCTAAACTGAAGCAAGTCCACATAAATAAATGGCGTTACTGCAGGAAGTGGGGAACTGTCACAGATCTGTGTGAAAGGATGCAGATAAACAACCATCAGCAACAGGAAAACAGCTGGAAACTTTTCTAAGTGTAAACGATATGCACACACAGCTGGACATTTAATGTGAGCACATTTATAATGTGGGGGAAATAAAACTTATATCAAGAAGGATTTTTTTTTTCAACCAAATCAAATGAATGTTTCAATTATTTTGTATATTCACTGTAGATTATTTGTACATAACATCGCATGAGGTTGGAGCATATGCAGAAAGAAGTATTTTTGACCATTTTTGATCACCCAATCCTGAGTCTTCTCTTCTGCTCCCTTCCTTTCAGATCACCCCACTAGATTAACTGGGAGAAATGGGGGATTTTGTGTCCGATCAACAATTTCTGTGTTGATGTTGTCATAAATTTGGGATAACTTTGCTAGGACATGGAATTTCAAAAAACACATTAGGCTGTAACAGATCCTTCACGCTTAACAATAGGAATGAGGTGTTTTAGATAGTTTTTGTTTTACATTCCTCACCTTTGTGCTCACTGTGTGTTGCGGCACAATAAATGTGGCTTAAAGAAATGAGCCTTTGTGAAGTTAGAATTATACTCCACAGAAACACAAACCTCCTGGATAAGTAATCTGAAGTAAAAAACAAAACAAAAAAAATTCAGCATAAAAAATACCTAATTTGAATTCTTTATCCTTTATCCATTTTAAAGGTTTTAAAATGCATATTTTAAAACCTTTTTCCTATGTGTGGTTGTCTGTTGCTGCTCTTTTTCTGTCCCACAAGGTTCTTTCATCACTCTATTTTAAAGTGTCTCTTTATACCTCGCTCCTACTCCACCAACGCGTTGTCTGTTTATTTGTTCCTCTCCTCTATTTCAGGACTGATTTCCGCTTTCCTCAGACTTTGGCAGGAACAAACAGATGTATAAATTTATGTCACTTTGTAAAGGGTTTACTTGGTTGAAATGAAGCTACCCAAGGTAATGTAAATCCTGCAATGTCTTTAATCAATTAAAAATGCGTAAATATTTCTGCATATTCAAGTGTCATAATTGTTAACCTTTTTACAGTTCTTTTTGTTTTCCCAAACTTGCAAGAAACTAAAACAAAGAGATGAGCATTTGTGTTGGAAATCCATTTATATATTCTAAATAAAAGGAGATCTGTTCTCTTCATTTTAATAAAAAGATAATCGGTAGTCTTTATCTAAAAATAGAAACCACGCTGTCTGTATCTATTGTCCACAGCTGTTTACTCTGTTGCTTTTTTTGTGAAGCATGGGCTATAAGAGGTGGTGTGTGTGAGCTCTGAACACAGCAGGGGTGCAGTATAGCAGAGCAGACACAATGGTTAGACATACATTCTCTAATCTCGTACTTCTTTGGTCAATTACCCTTGGCTTTTACAGACCTGGAGGGACTCATCATGCTTCAAAGGTAGGCTCAAGGGCAAATTTTTAAAAGAGATCCATTTAGGCCCGAGTTTTCTTGGGACGTGTAGTTTATTTTAACCATGATTAATGTTCATTTAATTTCAAGAATCAGTCCTGGAACAATCAGAACCTCTCCTCTGTCCCCTTGGATCTGGATGTAAGGCTCCGAAGGCTCGACCTGTCAAATAACTTCATCACACAGTTACATGCGTTTGCTCTGCCGTGCTTGGAGGAGCTTGACCTGAGCGGCAACCAGATGGATCTTATCTCCGAGGCGGCTTTTGGAAACCTGGCCCGGCTTACACATTTGAATTTGTCCAGGAATCGACTGAGCGTCAGCCTTGGCAGCAACAGCAAAGCCCTCAGATCCCTCGGCAGACTCAGGAGCTTGGATATATCAATGAACAGCTTGAGTAATGGTGCTGCCGAGCTATTACTGAGAAACAAGTCTTCCCTTGATCAACTTAAGATGACTGGTAATGCTTTAATAAAATTGTCACCCAGCCTGTTTCGAGAGAGCAAAAGTATAAGGAGTCTTATTATTGAGGATAATCTGATATCAGAAATAGCACCGCAGACGTTTGAACCACTAAGCCAATTAGAATCTCTCAACTTGGCAAGAAACAATCTTGCATTTATCTGTGATTTTGCATTGCACCAGGTGAAATATCTGAATCTCAGCAGAAATTCAGTGGAGTTCTTTGTTACTCCAGAGGATGCTGTGTTGTACAGTCTTGAAGTTCTTGACCTCAGTCACAACAAGCTGTTATACTTCCCAATTCTACCAAAAATGAATCGACTCAAGTATCTGCATTTGCAGAACAATTTGCTTGGTGCTCTGAATTCAGAGGCTGTGATGGTAACTGAAGTAAACTCTCTTTATCAGGGCATTGTAAATGAGACAATACGTCAAAATAATTATTTTCATGCAAACTGGAGGCTAATGCCACTGGTTTACATCGACCTGAGCTTTAACCACTTTGCCTCTTTTCCTCTTGAGACATTGAGCTTGCTTAGCTCTTTAGAAACACTCAATTTTAGCTACAACTGTTTGCAAAACATAAACTGGGATGTTAGAAATTATAGTGATCCGAGACAAGTTCGTCAGATAATTTTCCATTCCTTAAAGCACCTCGACTTGCAGGGCAACGGTCTGACCTGTCTGCCCCTGCTCTTCCTCAAGACCCTCACACAAATTGAAACACTGAATCTACAAGACAATTCATTGCAACCGTGCGGCATTTTGAGTGGATCTTTGTCAAAAAATCATATAGATTTTAATCATTTCTGCACTGCATTTGGGCAGCTGAAGACTCTTAAATACCTCAATCTTAGAGAAAATGACATAAAAATACTTCCGCCAAATGCCTTTCAGGGGACCTCACTCATTTTCTTAAATCTTGCCAAAAACCTCCACTTGCTAATACATGAGATGGCACTGGAAGGTGTGCAAACAACTTTACAGTCTTTGATAATCAGTGGGATAAACATAAACAGCTCAGGTCTGTCTTTACCCTGCATGCCTGCACTGACTGAGATCAACATATCAAACAACAAACTCAATGCAACACCTAGCACCTTAGGGTGCTCTCCTCTTAAAGTAATCGATGTTAGAAACAATGACTTTATGACCCTAAACTATTCTTTGGTTGAGGCTGTATCCACAAATCTGACTACAGTGTACATTAGTGGCAACCATTTCAACTGCTGTGACAGCAGATGGTTGACAGTCTTGAATGACATGAGGGTTAAGCTGCCTGACATTAGCCAGGCCGAATGCTTTACAAGAGTGAGAAACTTGACAATGTCAGAATACCTAAAAAGTCCTTTGTTTTACTGTTCCTTTGAAAGAGATGGGCAGGAAGTTAATTTTGGAGGAATGGTCATAACATTGTTATTTGTGGCCGTTTTATCATTAGTGCTCATTTTTTTTAGCAGGAAGCTTTGTTGCACTCAAAGATCTTCTGTGGTGTGATATTTACAAAGTCTGCACAGTGTAAAGCTCTAGCTGAATGTTTAAATACTGCTCTTTTTACAACGTGGAATGATTATGGAACATAAAATTGCAATGATGTTCAAAAGCCAAGACCTGGGTGGTTTGAGATAATTTATTCTTGACGTTCTTGAATCCATAGTGTCAAAAAAAAATCTGTGTTTGTACAGGAAGTAGTCTGTTTGATAATGGGTGATTTGTGGAGCTTTAACCAATAACTGATCAACTTTTAAATACTTTTTGATTGTTGCTTTTATCCTTCCCTAAAGGATACCACAAAATATCATACCATTTCAAGCCATAATGCTCATTCTTTGTGGATAGTGATGCTGGTGAAGCAGCAGCTTCTAGTTTATGACAGGCTTAAGCCTTTGTGGTTTCGGGGCTATTTTTATACATCCCAACCAATATCCTTTCACTTTTTTAGTCAGATGGTTGAAACTTGTTCACAACTGGTTGCTCCAACATGACAGTGATCCCAAATACACATTAACAATGTTTTAGCTAACTTGCACAAGATGCTGCTTGAAAATTGGAATTGCAGTCCACAGCATTATATGATCAGGCTAACAAGCAGCATGAGGAGGGACTGTCAGGCTGACGGCTAACTAAATAACTAAATAAATAAATAAATAATTGTTTTCTCCAATTTCCAATCGTCAATTGCAGAATAAGCTGTTTAGCGCTGGCAGAGAGATTTTGGCAAAGATTTTCCTGCTCAATCTGAAAATTAATTTTCAATACAAGTGTGGCACCACTTAATGGGAAATAAACTTATTTCCAGCAGCATAAAACAATCAACAAAAAGCATGGTTTGAGAATTATGTTTATTTTTTAAGCGGAGGATGCTTGCATATATGATGCAGATTGGCCATGTGCGAAACACCCAAATGTTGTTTATAAAAATCCCTGAAATTGTTTGCTGTTGCTTATAAGTATGTATATTATTTTTGATCAAAGTTTAAAATTAATATGACAGTAACGTCTACGATGAGTGCATGTTGACCTCTGACCAGAACTTTACGTTTAAAGTCAGCAATCAACACTCAAAGGCAAACTGGGCAACAGATCAGCTTTCCTGATAACTCCTGGGAGTTTCACTGTGCTTGACTCAGAAAAGTGTCTGTGAAAATAATTTTCCTTTTTGACTAAAGGAAGCAAAATGTCCTGTATAAGTTGGCACGTGTATATCTTTCTGCACATCTTTACAAAACATGTCCCTTCACATCACCAACTCAGTGCAAAAGTTGTGATTTGAATCGACACCAAGGCTCCCAAGTTGTGTCGATTACAGAGGAACAGATCCGCTGCCCGAACTTTGTGAAACATTTGTTAGCACATCAAACTGCAGCTTGAGCTGAAATACTTTTGATATGAAGCCTTTCACAAGATTCCCAGAATAAAGAACGGAGAAATCCAAGCAAGAATCATCAAAGGGAAATAACAGCAACACTTTCAGTATGAACCCTTGCAAAAATGATATACAGTTCTCTTCAAACAACAAACATCAATCTGAGTTTTTTAACAGACATGGATTTAACCCTGGAAGATGTCATTCTGCATCAGTCTTGCTGCACTTAATAAATATGCTGTACTTAATTACCACAATATGTTGGCAGTCTTTATTTAAGAGTCTGAGTCTTCTGGTTTAATACCTAGAGATAAATCATATGAAGTTGGAAGTAGATCAGTTTCCCTTTCTGTGAATTTCAGTTTCTATGTTTATGTTTTTTATTTTTTTTTAGCCCAGCAGATGTTCTCCCTGTGAACAATAAAATACAGCAACATATAAAAAGAACAGTTGTGTTAAAAGGCAAAGCTTTTGTGCACTAAAATAAATACAACATAAATTATTAAAAATAATGTTTCCACCTTTTAAATGACTTATGTCCTGTACAGTTCAGCCAAAACAAGAATAAAGGAAATCTGTTAGCATGGAAAATGTAAAGACCTGCTTGCATAACTTTGCACACACTGAAGCATATTCTGCTGAAGCGCTTTTAAATGTATTTATAGCATTCATTCATCTTGTGTTCACACATATTATTTTTAGTGAATTGAATTATCATAAATAAAATTCTGCTGTGCTAGTGGTGTTCTCCTGACTTTTTCTTGGCTGGAATTTTAAAGTTTTGAACAATTTCACAAGGAATCAGAAGAATCATAGTTTAAAGGTATCAACCAGGAAAGAAGAACCTCCTCAAAAGAATACAAAACCTGTTCTGAAACCTGGTGGGCACAGTTTCATGTTCTTGGATTATGTGAAATTTTTTGTTTTCTTTTGTCTTTCTTTTGTCAGGAAAGATAAACATTGTCAAATATCCATCAGATTAAACAACTAATTATGTCAATAATCTTAAGCAACTCATTTTCTTTGGCTCTTTCTCCAAAGAAAAGTTTTTTTTCTTTTCACTTTACTAGTGCGGGACTTATGTCAGATTAACAGAGCTTTAATCAATAATTTAAGATAAATTACTTAATGTGGTCTTATTTTTTTCCATCATTGAAAACCTGCCATTTTTACAGGGGTGTGTCTACTTTTATGAATCACTGGGTGTTACCGGAATTTGTCATTGTCACTTGAATCGTATCATATTTACTCAACTAAGAACCCATTATTAAACTTTAATTATATACTACAGAAGCATAAAACACTGCAGTAGTGCTGCAGAACATTTTGCTTTAACTTACCCCTGCTAACGATGTCCTTTCAAATGGTGTATATTACCTATATAATGCTTTTTTGTGTCCTTTGAATTTCATCTACCTTTAGTGCTGAGTCATTGACTCCAGCAGGAGCATCAGAATAGCCAGAGTGCTTATCACTCAGGTTTTGAGCCACATAACAGCCCCACCCCACAAGTTTTCTAGATCAAGTAGCAGCTTGACGAGTTGGAGCAAAGAGGACTCCAAGAACACAATACGGAGTGGATGTTAGGTGTGAAACCAAAGGAATGCAAGTGGTAAGTTACATTCATTCTTCTTGGTGGTTGTAGTATCATGGCATTTAGAAATGCTGCAGTTTTTTTAGTAGCACATGAGAGCAAGCAGTGAAACCCAGAATCACAACTAAACTGCTTATTGCAGAAAAAAAATGGCAATATAAATCTGCAAGTTATTTATCCAGTGAACCATTTATTAATGAAATCCTTCACATTTGATTTATTTATCTATTTATTTGTATTTGTACGCTATTGAGAGAATCCAAGCAGGTGAGTGGAGAAAGTCTATACACAAAATGCCAGACATAAATGTAACACTGACCTAAGCCCTTTTCACACATTGGCTCCATCTTATCAGCGTGAAAAATACGGCCTTGTGAAGCCATATGTTTTTGTGTTAGTGGCGGATCAACATCCAACTCCCTATTTTGCTGGAGTCGTTTCACACATGACAGAGATTCAGTCAGAAGGTGTCTGGGGCTGGGTTGAAAGCCTCGTGAGGTGAAAGCTTCAGATATAGGCGTGGAGGGGCTGGGATGATATGCTTCATAAGGCTGAACACTCACCAGAGTGAGGAAGGGCTCCCTCGGAGGGCTGAAGCAAGGGATAAGTCCTCCATTTATCACCACCTTTATCCAGGGCACCGCTGAGAGCAACCTGACAGGCCGCATTACATCTTGGTATGGCAACTGACAGGAACACTCTGCATCGCGGTGGGGTGAGAGTGGCTCGGGAGGTCATCGCTAGCCAATCTCGGCAGATACATTTTTAAGGAGGGATGGAAGAAGAAAGCCCCAACCCAGAGGCAGATCCAGCTCACCTCTCCTGTTATCTTTTCAAGCTACTTCCAGGATGAATTACAAATAACCAGAATATAAAACAACAGCATTCTCTGGACCATAAGGTTGCTCAAGGCCCAGTAACACTCAGAAAAGAAAAAAAAACAAAAAACTTTAATTTCAAAATGGATTTTATAAATAAAACTGTATCTAATTATCTGACTGAACAGGTCATCTTAACAAATAATAATAATCGCAGACATTAATGTGTTCACTTGTTTCCATATATTACACATATGTCATGTTTTAAATGACGGCATTTCATTAAAACATGCCGCCATATTTTTAAATTGCAAGTCAATCAGTCACGTGATACAACCACCTTGCGAGGCTCGTCACCATACTTCCGGAGCCACAAAAGCCTTCGTAAAAATCTTTCTGGATTACCAGCGTGGTCAACCTACAGACATACAGAGGGACGACTGTGGTAACACTTCATACCCCGAGGAAATTGTATTTTTACACTCGGAACAATATTTTTATTCCAATTTGGCAAGTTACTCAAGGAAAGAACGTTCTTCCGACACACCCAACTGGCCGGTCAGTAGTGCGCACGCGTAGGAAAATAACGAAGAAAACCGGCAGAGTCAGCAATGGCTGCCCAGCGGATTGGTGTCCACCAGGAACCGCGCCCGTCCAGAGTCATCCAGAAAGCGCAGTTAACCTATAAACTTTTCTTGCTGGAAAAGGCTCGAAATAAGCTGGAGGGAGAACTTCGGAACTTCACAAACCAGGTATCGTTAACTACAGGGATGAAAAAGAACCTGTGACACTCACAAGTCACCTGGGCGTTAGCTAAACAATTTTACTGAACTAGCATGCATGTTGTCAGCCATGTTAATGCTTTAAAAAAAAACAACTATTGAAGTCAGAATGGGGACAGAATGGTCAAATAAATGCAGCATAGATAATGGTTCTCATTAGCAAAATTCTTAAGGATAAAAAAATTAGCATGGCCAAATAAGTGTCACTGTGTCTCACTTGCTCTAACAGGCTCACTAATGTTTAAGTTGTGTGGACTTGATTTGCTTTATTTTCAGGTTTTGCTCAAAAATGTTGTAAACCCTAATGCAAATTCGATTGGCACAGTAATATATTGCTTATTGAGACAATGTAATTGGTTCATAAAACTTTCTTAAAAAAACTTCACTTAAGAAAATAAATATGTGTTTGAATACATTGTGATTTTCTGGATTTATTTATTTTTTTTATTCTCTCATCGTTGAGGTGTATTTCCGATGAAAAATACAGACCTTTTCATTCATTTTAGGTGGGAAAATTTGAAAAATCATCAGTGTAGGTTGTTTTATTTTTGATTAAAATCATGGTATAGATTTTACTGTAAAAGTTGGGATATGAAATTATTGCTGTATCACCTCGTCCTTGTATGGAAAAAAAAACTAAACGAAAAAAAAAAAGCAGAAGTACAAATCGCCCCAAACTGCTATAGAGCTGCGGGGAATCATCTAAATAGAAAGTGTACTATATATTTAAATATGGTCTTTCTCAGATAATACAAGTAGAACAGCTAAATAATTTGGCTAATGTTTTCTTTTTTTAAAAAAAATAGAAGAAAATTGAAAGACTACAGGTTTTTACGATCAATTACTAAGAACACAAAATTAACGTCTGGCAATATTTTTATTTTGTGCCTTCATATTCAGGGAATGCCAGCCGATGTCACTGGTATTTCCTATTTATGCTGCAAAATATACACAAACCCAGGCAAGTTATGGTCTTCCTTTAGTGTGATGGAATCCTTTAAACTAAAAAAAGATTCCAGCAAACAAAGTGATCCACTCTAGCTTCTTAGTTTGATCCAAGATGGAGAGATTTATGAGCAGCTGAGTTGAAAGGGTGCACTTTATTTGTCACTTTTTTCTTTAGGTCTGTTTGTTTTGATAAGGTTTATGACTGGTGCTCAGTGTTTTCTTCCTAAAAGTATCAGTTAATTCCCAGAACTGTTTTTAATCTTTTATGCTTCTTCTTTTCTCATAAGACAAACCTATTGCCTTTCCCCCCACCCCTCTGATAAACCACTGTCTCCTATCCACCAGGCCTATGAAGATGCACATGGTGTCCTCAACTCATCTATTCCAAACCCTCGGTTCAAAGATGTCATAAAGGCTCTGGACAGAAAGCGCAACGAAATTGTGAAGCTCTCGGCTTTATTAGAGAATTTTAAAGCTGGTAAGTAAAATAAATCAAGTGATTCAGTTCTTTTGAAGGTCAAAGTAAAGGGAACCCTTTCAGGCTTTAAAGAATAAAATCTTTTCTTGTTTTCCCTATGTTCACAGACTACCAATCATTTGATAGGGTGAGCTTCAACTACTTTCAGCCACTCAAAGCCGCTCTGTCCCACCAGCAGCTTAAAGTTTCTCTCGATTCCCTGCGCCCTTTAAGGCAGCAAGATGGTGGTAAGTCATCAGACTTGGTCAACACTCCTCTGACTCCAAGCTCCTCCCGTTTAAAGCCGGAAAAGGCCGTGTCTGAAGATAAAAACAAAGAAGTCTCCATGCACATCCCAGCTGCCGTTATTCAGAGCAATGTGGTGAGTGAAGGGAAGTCAGAAGTCCTACTACCTTCTATCCAAGGTCCATTCTCAGAGAAGTCACAGTGCAACCTGAAGTCTCAAGTAATCTGGGGCCGTGGCGATGACGTCCAGGTGCTACACCAAAAACAAACTTCCTCCCAACTGCTGCGCTTTCTCAAAGAGAAAGCTGAAACCAAGGGTTCACTCAAGTTCCCTTTTTTGGAGCAGACTAAAAGCAAATACAAGGCAAACAATTCAGGGTCTCTCCTGCGGACGTCACCTACAGTCAAAACAAAAAGCTATCAATTCAGACATGTTGTGACAGATGACTCTGTAGACGAGCGAGGTCCTAAAACGTTGCACGCAAACGTTAACCACGCTCCGGTTTTCCAAGTGAAAAGAGTCCAGTCCTGCGGATCTTTGATCTACAGTTGCGTCATCGCCACGGAAACTGAATTGTGGGACATAGGAGACATCTTCACAGAGGTTTTGCTGGAGGAATCTGTTCACAACACTGCTTTGGATACTAAGAAATGGCAACAAGCATTTGCTCAGGTGGAGAACTCTAGTATCAGTATAGAATTAAAACCCCAAACTCTGCAGCACACGCAACCCCGACTCGAAAAAAACGACTCAGATCATCCAGGCGGGCTGGCAGCTAATATTGTAAACATTCCCGAATTTGAGATCCGGAAGTTTGAAGAGACTGAAGTGGTGGTGTCTCATGTTGTCAGCCCCAGCCACTTCTACATCCAGCATGCAGACTCCCATAGGAAACTGGAGGTTCTTTTTACAGAGTAAGTCATTTGTTCAGTCATTAGTCACAACCCCACTTCATGTTTGCATGTTAAATACACTTTCATCTTATTGTTTTTGGCGTTCTTTTCCTCATGTAATTGTCTTGTTTTTGATTTGCAGCCTTAAAGTCAGTCATTTATATCCTGAGCAGAACTGCATCCCAGACATCGGCACTCAGGTCGTCTACTGGTCTCCACAAAATGAGCAGTGGTTCAGGGCTCAGGTGGCTGGGATTTCTGGAGTGAGCAGTAGTGAGTCTAGTTGAATGTGAAATGGTTTTACAAAGACTTGCCTCTAGATGGTAGCAGTGTCACTCAGACAGACTGTTACCTCTTGGGAATTTCAGACTAACCTGTTCTGTCTTTAAATGCTATAGATGGGACTGGGAAAAAGTCATCCATAAACGTGGAGGTGAACAGGCTGGACTACGGTGACAGTTCCTGTGTGTCACTCTGTAATATTAAGCAGCTCTCCTCAGAAATGGCGGTGCTTCCTCTCCAGGCTCTGCAGGTTTCTATGGCACATGTGAGTGGTCCAATACTCCAAACCTAGCAGCTTTCTCTTGGGGTTCACCCATCTACATCACTTTCTGGAACTAATGTCTACAACTTGTATTCATGGAAAAAGTTAACAACAGCTCTGTAACAAAGAGAGGCTAATTATTTCCTTTACTTATCTATTGCCTCATAATGAAGGAAATTCACTCAGCTCATGGTACTTAGTTTGCTTCCTCCCTTCAGGTGATGCCCATTAATGGCACAGATTGGACTGAGGAGGCGGTGGGTTGGTTCAAAGCAATGGTTCGTGACAGGACGCTGTATGCCAGAATGTATCCACAGGGGCCCACGGTTACAGTTGAGCTGTTCCTGGAAAAGGGCAAACTTGGAGCCATGAGGTACTTAATGATAAACCACTCATTAATTAGAGAATTATGGAAATGCCATTACTTTGTCATTAGGAGGATAAAGTAGTGTTTTTAAATTGGGGAGCCAGTTTTATTTTTCAGATAGAAGTGGTGGATTAGATGAGAAGGTAAGTCCAAATCATCTGGAACTTATATTGACTGTGTACAGTGCCTTAAAAAGTATTCATGGTCCTTCACATTTTTCCTTTGGTCATGTTATAAACACAAAGTTGTGATTTTTGGGTCATTTTTTATGTGCTATACCAACACAAAGAAGTGCATAAAACACAAAGGTGTATAATTGGCTAAATAAAACTTTAACATAAAAATAGTAATACCCCTTAATAAAGCAGGTAGTGGACATTTACCAATTACTGGCCTGTTTCTTTTTCTCAGTTCTCCAAGAAAAGAATCTTTACAGGTAGATTAGGTGATTAATTGAGAAACTTTTTTTTTTTTTCTTGAAAATCAAAGCTGTATCCGAAAAATATTCACATTTCCGGCATTATTGGTATTGGTTAAAGAAATCTCAAAACTCTACAGACAATAAAAAAAAAAAGTAGTATGTATACTTATAGACTCAAAGTATTTATACCATTGATCATGAAATATTTCCAGCTTACATGGTATTGCATCAGTGGCCGGACTGAACATGGCACTAAGTTACAAAAAAACCCAGCACAAATGGGTGAAAACAAATAACATCCAAAACAGTCTCAAAGAGACTGAAGTTTATATTACTTGCAAATGATACCAATATTTTGTTTTCTATGGAGTGGTTAGTGTAGTGTAGTGAGGATAACATCAGAAATTAGTAAATAAGTTAAACAGTGGCTTGATATGAATAAGTTGTTAATTAACTTAAATTAAAAAAATTGAAATCAGACAATAATGGAACAAATAAAAGTAATTGTTAATATGTAATAAACTTGTATATTATTATAAATTTATTGGTGTTAGGTTGGACCATAAGATCTGCTGCAACATGCACAGGCAAAAACAGCAAATGGTAATGCAGCGTTGGCAAAAACAGTCAATGTACGAAGCCAGGAATCCCTCAACATAGTACACTGCTCAAAGGTGTTATCATACACCATTGATAATTACTGTAGGGAGATCTCAGAAAAGTCATACAAATGCACTTTATAGCGGTGTGGTTTCAAGCACAGCAAAAGCCTAATTAATGCCCAGAACTAAGTCCAGTTAAGAATCTGTGTCAGTACCTCACAGATTCTCTGTCCAATCAGGTTGAGTTTATGTTAACTTGAGAAAAATGGACAGAATTAGCAATTTTTTGATTTACGAAGCAGGTAGAAACATCACTTAAATGACTTGGAACTAATCGCATGAAAGTGATTTTTACAAAAGATTCACATTGGCTTAAATATAAATGCATAACACTTTCATCAGATTTTTAGAATTTCAGAAACTATTAGTAATTTTTCTTCTACTTTATAATTATGCATTGCTCTGTTGATCAGTCACAGAAAAATAATCTACTGAATATGTTTAATTTTCTTGTTGTAAAGTGATTGTTATGCAAGTAACTAAATATGTGAAAACGCCAGCAAGTATGTTTTTTTTGTTTGTTTTTTTTAGAAGGGGTGCATCTCTGTCTTTGAGATTAGCCCAAAATGGACATGCAAGGCACAGCAAAGTGAAGAACAATTGTCTTCTGAAAAAAAGTAAGTAGAGCAAGTGAATCTCCTCCCAGCTGTGTTGCTTGTATTGCTTATGATTCTTATTTTTGTCACCTTTTTGATTTTCATGTACAGGTGCTATTCAACTTAAAATGAAGGAACAAGAGTTTGAATGGGAAAAATATCTCATCTCATGCTACTCTCAAAATAAGAAGTAAACCGTGTGAGTCGTTTACACTGAAGGAGATTGTAAGCTAGTGTACGAAAGTTTGCCGTGTAGTAAAAAAAGCTTTTAATGTACGCAATTTGTAGCTCTGAAGTGTCTATTGATTTGCAGTGTGTGATTATATACAGTGGATTCAAAATGGGTTTCAAAAGCCTTTTAACTTAGAGAACTCTCTCTGGGTTCAGTTTTGTATCTTTACGTCATCTTCCGAAAGTGAGTGTTCACTATGTGTGTAAGTTTTATACATTTTGCATATTTTATTTTAAATAATTAAATTCTGAGTAGAAACTTCACTTTTTTTGACTGGGCTTACTGTAGAACTACATTCTTTGCAAGTCTACCTTTAAATGTAGTACTTTGATTTTATTTACAATATTTTGTTTACAACGAAGTTTAGTGAACTCATTGTTAGAGTATGTGAAAATAGAAATCCACTGTGAGCTTATATTGCTACTGTTAATTAGCTTCCTCAATAAAAAAAATCGACCAGCAAATCCAGTTGGGTTTCAGACTTGGAACTGGACCTTTATGAAGTTCCAACTTCAGAAGTCTCTAGAAAATAGCATAAATTAGTTCATTACATTACAATTGATATGTTTGTATTTAAACGTGCTAATAGTTTTTGCTTTAGAATTATATCCAAGTGCCATTAATGCCAGCCCAGCACTACTGTATTGTATTGGTACTTCGACAGAGAAACACTGACTTATATAAACCCATCTGATTTCTTCCCTCGGCATCTTGTTCTCTTCTTTTTGCTGCTCCTTGAAAGTTTTTAATGTATGCAACTCATATTCTCAGACTGAGATTTTGTGTAAAAAAGAAAAAA
The DNA here is from genome assembly GCA_903066825.1 of Alfaro cultratus. Lineage (NCBI taxonomy): Eukaryota > Metazoa > Chordata > Actinopteri > Cyprinodontiformes > Poeciliidae > Alfaro > Alfaro cultratus. The sequence goes on from CAEFZX010017721.1 coordinate 54,774, forward strand.
AGCATATGTGATATTTAGGTAGAAAGAGGGACATAAGGTGCAATGATTAAGCAGAAATGAAAAGTCCCCCCTGGATCGTGTCTGAACTCATAGTGCACCTAGATTCTCTGTATTATAAAATTCAGCTTGACTTGTGTGTACATCAGATTTATTTTATTTCTTAAATTCATTGCTTGCCTGCTTAAGATCAAAAAGCCACATTGGCTTCATGTCCAATTGCATGTTGATTTCCATGTGTGTTCCTGCTTTTGAAATAAAGTTACTATCATTGGCACAGTTTGTGCTTCTTGTCTCCCTTCTGTGGATTGAATGCAAATGAGTTTTTGAGTTCATTCAAAGAATCGGCTTCTCCACGCAAACCCTCCCACTGGCCCTGTCAGAAGTGACGCAGAAATAGCACAGTATTCTGCTGGAGATTATTTGAATGTATGTGAATAACAAATGGGCATTGTTTTCCTCTGGAGTTCAGTTTGTTCCTCTTTCTTCTTGACTTATGAGAACCAACTGTAAGGAATCACTTCATGGAGCCATAAAAGTTTCTGGGTGGGTTTAATAGCCTGAGCATTGAGTGATTCATCTTCTTTCGCTTTCAGTTCATGTGCAGCAGAGACTCTTTCATAGACTGCACAAACTGCTGTTGTAAATTACTGATAATTTGTTATAATTTAACAAAAGTGGGCTAAGAGTCTGGCCAAGGTCTCTGCCAGGATGCTTTGAAAACAATTCAAAAACAGCACTGAACTATGTAATGCATTAAAAAGAATGTGCTGGAACAGTTGAGAGGATCATCACATTATTTATCCATAGATTATCTGAACAGTCATGCTTTTTGTAAACTGCCAACCTGACTCTCCGCAGCAGCGGCCCAGGTCAAAAGCTTCCTTCACTTCACTGAACCGCCAAGCACAATAAATAATGTGGCGAAGCTGAGGCCTTTTGTGTCCACACAGATTCCTTCTTTTGCCCCGGGGTGGGCGGAAATCGAGGCGTTTGATCTGAATTCTAAAGAGTCTTGTTGCAGCCTGATAAAGGCCACCATTGTATGTAAATAGTTTATATAAGAGCATATGACTGCCATGGTGCAGGGCAGCGGCAAGTGGCGGAGGGATGATTTGCATTTTCCAAACGCACGGTGTTTTCATTCCAGCCTTTTGGCTTGCTGAAAAACAAAATATTTTATTCATTTTCTTCCCATTTTGTACACATTTTTGTGTACCACCACAGCTGAAGGTAAAATACATACTCTGGTTTTCATTTTGTATATACTAACATCAATTGTGAATGGAGATGTGATTTGATGTAGCCAATGTGCTCCTAATATCCAACTAGAAAGTATTCTAACGGATAATTCAGGAGAAGTATTTTCATGGCATATTCCTTGTAGTGTTTGAAAGGAAATTATTTCATTTCTTTGTGGTATTTTTGCCGTTAGACAATGGCTTTCTGGCTCTTTGGAGGAATTACAGCTGTCCTTCTGTCGGTCTGTCTGTCTGTGAATGAGTGGTTGGCCAGTTTTGGAGTACAGTATTAATATGGGGTCAGCAAGCCACGTGACTCAGCAAAAGTTTTGCAATTGGCTTCGATTTCTTGCGTCTTGTGATGCTGCTTTGTGTTAGGCCATCGCCCCTGCTTTTATAGAGCCAGCAGGCTACTTTGGCATTTCTTGTCAGCTGTGTCCAACGAGTCCAGCTTGATGTTCATGTCAGGCCTCAGGATGGTCATCTTTGGCCCCGGTGCTGCTTACGCCGCTTGCACAGCCGGATGAGCCTGGTAAGGCTCTGAACACTAAATTCTTGCAACAGTTTGCTTTGATTAATTCAAGAGAGTCAGTGATGGAGGGTGGTTAGGAGACCGACTACTGGCAGTGTGCTGAAAAGACTTAGTTTGTCTTTTGGTTGTCTTATTTTTCTTGAGGGCCTTTTAAAGAATTGAATGCATTTATTTTAATTAAATAACTAGAGATGTACTCTGTTTTGACCTTTCTGCAGACCTGGAGTCGAAGATGAACTGGGGAACCTTTTATGCCGTGATCAGCGGTGTAAACAGGCATTCCACTGGCATCGGTCGCATTTGGCTCTCCGTCATCTTCATCTTCCGCATCCTGGTGCTGGTGGTTGCCGCCGAGAGCGTTTGGGGTGATGAGAAGTCTGGCTTCACCTGCAACACCCAGCAGCCCGGCTGCAACAGCGTCTGCTACGACCAGTTCTTCCCAATCTCTCACATCCGACTGTGGGCTCTCCAGCTCATCCTGGTGTCCACCCCTGCGCTGCTGGTGGCCATGCATGTGGCCCACAGGCGACATGTCGACAAGAAGGCCCTGAAAAGGTCGGGCCGCGGCAGCCCCAAGGAGCTGGAGCACATCAAGAACCAGAAGTTTCAGATCACAGGAGCTCTTTGGTGGACATACATGATCAGTATCATCTTCAGACTCATCTTTGAGGTGGCGTTCCTCTACGTCTTCTACTTGATCTATCCTGACTTTAAAATGGTGCGTCTGGTGAAATGTGACTCATACCCCTGCCCCAACACGGTGGACTGCTTCGTCTCCAGACCAACAGAAAAGACTATATTCACCGTGTTCATGTTGACCGTGTCCGGGGTGTGCGTTCTGCTCAACCTGGCCGAGGTGGCTTACCTCATTGCGAGGGCCTGCAAACGGTGCATGAGTCGCCCCGAGGACGAGGCTAAAGCAGCTTGGATAACTCAAAGGTTGTCTTCATACAGACAAAATGAAATCAATCAGCTGATAGCAGATCATTCACTCAAGTCAAAGCTAACTGTGACCAAAAAGAGCCCGACTGAAAAGGGCGAGAGATGTTCTGCCTTCTGAAGCTTTAACTAATAAATCATGCCTGTAATATGTATTCTCTGCATTAATGACACCTTAACTGTATATTTGTTTATTTTACAATTTATTTATATAATGTATAATAAAATCATTTACTTGTTTCCTTTTTATATTCATTTAATTGTGACGTTTTTCTTGCCTAAATCATCTCCAGCATAATAAGACATAGTAATGATTTCTTACAAATCCAACACCACAGTGCATTAGGTTGTGGTTCTCTGTGTCTTGCACTCTTCCCCACACAAGTTGACACTCTGGGAAACTTGTCTGATTTAAGAAAACCATAAGAATTTGTTTCGTTCAGGGCTGCATATTTGTTGCCTGACGGAGCATTTCAAGCAGGATGCATTTGATGGGCTCTTACGGGTGCAGTTGGTCCAGGCTCTCAAAGCTTCCAGTTTACTGCCAGCGTAGTTGTATATATGAGCTGTGAACTAGAGGGACTTCTTCCAGAACACAAAAATCTTGTGTAAAATAGGTGCTGTGAAACATTTCCATTGTAAGTGTATCACTTTGGAAGCCAGTCCTTGATCAGTTTGCACATGAAAGTATAGTACAGCAGATTCTGTGATATTTGACTTTTTTTTAAAAAAATTTTATTGACACTTTTAAGGTTACAAAACTACAACCACTTTTCTTGTGTATACATTTTGACTGCAATGAGAAGGCATGTGCCTGGTAAAAAGTTCTAAACATGGATGAACATCACTAAAGCAACCATAAGCTAGATGAGGAAATATGCTTTTATATCTAATATTTATTGATGCCTTTATCAAATCTGGTACAAGTGTTCGGAGACAAGGCTGTTTACTCTCAATGAAAATGTCTAACTTTGTATAGAAATGGCTACATAACTTAGATTGTGTTAAAAAACAAATTATTGCTGTAAATTCAGGTGGGATGTAGACTTGGTCAGATTCATCTAACAAAAAAACTATGATACATAAAGCTAGAAAATGATCGGAAAATTAACATGTCATAAATAAACCACATTTTGACAAAATGCTTTAAAACAGGATTTATTCAAAAGAAAAAATAGAACATTACTTTTAATGTTTTGGGGGGGTTTTCCCCCTCTGGGCCACCTTTAGTTGTTAAGCTGCTGTACTGTTAATATTCATTTAAGAAAACTCCTTATTTGCAGGTAATAGCAGCCAGCTCAGAGTACCACTTGTGGTAAAGTGTTAGTATTAATTATTTGTGAGGTAAAATAAAACAATCTGTGATATAGGGTTAATAAATACAATAGCAATATTTTTTGCTTAATCACAAACCTCTTGAAACCTTATTTAACCTTGCTGGAGTTCCATAAACTAATGGGATCTGCTCAATAATATGTGCAGCAACCAGGCAAACTATTGTTAGCAATAGGACCTAACAACAGTCTTCCTGCATTTTGTGTTTTGAAGCACTAGAAACATCCTCAGGAAAGGTTATCTAATACTTTGTATGAAACATTCAATGAGAAACAATCTGTCAGAAAGGCAGTTAAAAAGTTTTTTTTTTTTTTTTCCTGTTAGGTTTTATAAGAAATCAGACACGTTTAATTTTGAGTTGGTGTGCAAACTTTAACTAGTAGGGTAAGTTGAAGTGGTTCTGCTCTGTTAAATATTCAACATTTGAACTGGAAATTTCAACTTCTGAGTAAAAATTGAACATTGTTCATTTATCAATGAACCACAATTTATTTTATTTACTCTTATGACCAAACAAACTGAAAATATCAAAGTTTGGTTATACTACTGTTAGTAAATGTTAGTTAACATTTAACTGTTAGTAAACATTTACTACTCTTGTAAATGTTTGACGTTGACCAGCTTTTCAACAGATCCTGATTAGAACTTGCATCTGTGTATTGCTTACTTTGTATCAGTCGAGGTCTGAAAATTTCATATCAAAAGACACCATCATTGTTTTCACATTGTTGTTGACTCAACACATTTTTATGCTCTCAAATGCATGTTTGTTTACATGCATAAATGCACCGGTTCACACCCAGGTTAAAAACCCTACATGCAGTATTTTGGGTTATTGCACACAGTGTAATAAAGAAACAAACTACCTGATCAATTGACTTGTTATGTTATTTTACAACCAATAGCTTGCTTTTTTCCTCAGGCTGTAACACAAGGATACCACAGGCTGCTCATCTCCCAGCCATGTCACCCACCCACCTTCTGTGATAGGAGATAGGCCCCTGTGCTATATTTAGTCCCCAGGAGCTCTTTAGGCTAGACAGGCATAACGGACAAACATCATTGGCTCGCTTCCCTGTCACTCAGTGTAACAGCTGAGAAAGAAGGTCTTCAGAAGTTTACATTAGAGAGAGTCCACTGTGCCAAATTTAACCTCAGAAGGGAGGGGGGGATGTGAAAGAGCAAGCTGGACATGGTTAAGAGGGCTTCCAATGCGCTAGGTGTCTATGGAAGACCCCTGGGCCGCAGCCTGGGTCCTGATTTCTGTTAACAGGCTTTGAAGATGGACGATTGAGTCGGATGGTTTTTCCAGTGTGGAACGAAGCGTATCGCTAGACGGACTTCGCTTTTCCTGTCCATTCAAGGGCATTGCTTGAGGGCCCTCGGATCAGGCGCCACACTGAGGCCTGTCTGCAGAACATGACGGCTCCATGGACCCTTCAGGACGGGAAAAGCTTCACTCCATGAGATGTTTTGAGTTCACAAAGTGGTTTTCACCAGTAAATGTGAGTTATATCATTCAAGTGTTTGTGACCTTTTTGTTTACAGTAGAAAACTTGTAGAGCTTAGATTTATGACCAGTTTTTTCAATCATCTTAAGACAAGCTCTTTCTAGCCTTTAATTATTTGAGTCAATTATTTTAGTTTCTATTTTATTACCTTGAGGTAAGCAGGATTGATATACATTTTTGTTTTTAATGCCTGCTCTCTCTGTAATTGTTAAAGTATTTTAGAAATGTATTTGCAGAGGCTCTCAAGACAACAGTTCAATTCACAATAGCATCATTCTACTGAACATTAAATCTACCTGAGATGGGAAAAATTCATAGCACAGCTTTTATCAGAAGCCAACAGTAGAAGCATAATTCAAATGTCTCTGGTTTGGACCTCTAACACATCTGGGCAGTGTTTGATTTCACCTTCATGAGGGATCATGTTGCCATGGCTTGGGCCATGAAGGCCAGGACATGCAGAATCATGCCTGAAACCTGCTTTGCTCCTGTCTGCACCCACCAAATATATACTCTCCTAAAGTAAATATAATCCTGTCTGCATCCACATGGATGAGGCCACTCGTTGCTCAGCAGCTGAACCCTCAGCTTGTCAGGGACTTGCCTGTTTGTTTTGAGTTTCCTGTAACTTTTTAGACAGTTTATAGTCATTTAGGACAAGGAAACATACTCTAAACTTTTTTAAAGAGATTTTGTTTGTGTCATCCATTTTCATTTCTATCCTAGTGACCTGACACAGTCATGGGAGACTGGAACCTGCTGGGAAAGCTTCTGGAAAAAGCCCAGGAGCACTCCACTGTGGTCGGAAAGGTCTGGCTCACTGTCCTTTTCATCTTCCGCATCCTCATCCTCAGCGCCGCCACCGAGAAGGTGTGGGGTGACGAGCAGTCGGGGTTCACCTGTGACACCAAGCAGCCCGGTTGCGAGAACGTGTGCTACGACATCACCTTCCCCATCTCCCACGTCCGCTTTTGGGTGCTGCAGATCATCTTTGTGTCGACGCCCACCCTCATCTATCTGGGACACATTCTACACCTGGTGCGGATGGAGGAGAAGCAGAAGGAGAAAGATAAAGAGAGGCAACAACAAGTCGACAAACAAGCTCCCTTTGTGGATGCTCATCACAAAAAAGCTCTCATAAGGGATGAGAAGGGACGGGTGCGACTTCAGGGCGAGCTCTTGCGCACGTATGTCTTCAATGTGATCTTCAAGACACTGTTTGAGGTGGGCTTCATCGTAGCCCAGTACCTCTTGTACGGTTTTGAGCTGAAACCCATGTATACATGTGACAGACCACCTTGTCCTAATGTGGTTAACTGCTACATATCCCGTCCTACAGAGAAAACTATCTTCATCATCTTCATGCTTGGGGTGGCCAGTGCTTCATTGTTCCTGAACCTCATAGAGATCTACCACCTGGGGTTCACCAAGTGCCGCCAGGGCATGACCTTCAGGAGGGGTCAACAGAACCTGCAGAGCATTTCCAAGGGGCACAGGGAGACTCCTGTGCCTCTGGTACCAAGCTACGATGACTACTTCAGAGAACACAGCCAAGTCCAACCATCTTACCCTCCGGTACCAAGCTACAACCTCTCCCCCCTGTCTGAGGGAACAGACTCATCTTTCCACCCTTGCCACAGCAAGGCTGCCTACAAGCAGAATAAAGACAATTTGGCGGTGGAGAGGAGCAGCAGCAAGCCAGAGGAATGTGACGTGAAGGGAAAAAAGGGATCAGTATCAGCCCCCGGGTCTCCTACGCAAACTAGGTCCAGTCATGGCGGCAAACACAGCAGCAGCCGGACTAGAATAGACGATCTGAAGATATGAGGAGGTATATGTTTCTTGGAAGGGTCTTAAAACACTTGTGAGGGGAATCTTACATTGTCAGGAAAGCTGCTGTATATGCTGAACTCACCTTCTCACACAAGACAACTCAGGTTTGACTCATTCCAACTTTGGGCGTGGGGTACATTTAAGAGTAGAGGCAAGTGTATTTGTACACTTAACACACGTGGGTTACTTTTTTCAGATCAGCTTTCTACTTTGCTGCCATTAAATTCATATTTTGTGAAACTTAATAGTCTTTTAGTTTGTTTTTTTTTATCTCATCCCAAATCACATTTGTTTGTGGAACACAAATTATGTTAATAGTGCATTATGATGAAAAATTGATTTGTATTGCTGATCATTGAATTGGGTTGTATGGTATGACTCTTTCTGCATTAAATTACATGCTTTCATCAGGTTTAATTTTAAATTATTATTTTTTTTGTCTTTCCTTGAAGTTCGGAAAGTTCTCAGACTTCAGAGCAGGAATGTGTTTGGGCTCTGGCGTGACTTCAGTGAATGAAATAAGATAGGGTGAAGAGTTAAGTTTAGCTTCCTTTGCCTGTTTTGAGGTCACAATCAAGTTCACTTGCTCTGACTTGAAGCGAAGAATTGTGCAATACGTGTCAGCTCATTCTCTGATTCCAGAAGAAGTTGGACTGGTGTCATGAGTTCCAAGATTTGTGCTGCCTCTTTTGTTTTTGTATTTTATTTTGACAACCATGAAGTAGATAATTGTGAACACATTTTGGGGTGGGGGGTGAGAGGGTCGATCCCTGTTTGTATGTGTATTTGTGTTTGTTTCCTGTAAAGCACTCGGTGACGACCGTGTTTGTTTAACTGCTCAAAATAAACCTGTCTTAAATTTGCACCGCCGGCGGTTCGTTTATGTTCCAGCTCCAAATCGAGAAAAGGGAAGTGATTACATTGGAAAATAACCGTGGCAGCTGTTATGTTGTATACTTTACATTACCTCATGATGCTCATCCTGACTTTTACAGTGCCTTGCAAAAAAATGAAACTTTTTAACATTCTATTAGATTACAACCACAAAATTCATTACATTAACTCACCCCTGACTGCTCATGAAGGCAATAGAAAACTTGGTTAGGGCACAACTTATAGACAGAAGTTATTTTTTTTTATACACTGAACTTGAGCTCCCCTTTCTAATGCAGGCCATCAACTGCCCAGATAACCTGCACTATAAACCGATTCTTCCCCTCTACGTAATTTAATTTTGTTCTATGAAGGATTCATTGGAATATATGACTGAGCAAACTGCAGATCTACAGACCAAGGAACACAATAGACAGGTTATCCAAGCATATCTAAACTTCCACCCTGGACTATTGCTTGACTGTTCAGATCAAACTATGTGTTGAAGTGATCTAGGTCTAAACTTAATAAAGAATCTGAGGTAATTCTTGAAATTTTCTGTTACTGAACACTCTCAATTCAATCTGAGCCTGAGCTATTTTGCAAAGAAAAGATTTGTCTCTGTCACTTCAGATTTTTAATTGTAAAGCATACTAAACTATGTGTCATTTTCCTTCTACCTTATATTTTTGTTGCAGGTTTTTTGTCATAAAAAATATCAATAAATTTAAATATTAAAATGTTTAATGAGTAATATTACTTTGAAAGGTAGTGTAAATGAATCGGGATCAACTCCAGAATAGGAAAACAGATATTGTTGCTTCGGCCTACAATGTTTTATTTAACCTATTTGAAATAAGAACCCGTCAAGGGTGGTGTGAGTCATCTATATATCACCGTTTCAAAACTGACATGGTTAAGCACAAAAATAAAAACACATTGTGTTTAAAGACTTATGCTGTTCTGCAGACAGAGGACAGCACATGCACACCTCTATGAAAACCTTCAAACTGCATGTTCAGGACGATGATCCACTCTCGTTTCTTAAGACTGATCATGAATTCCTTTCGGTTTTGGCTCTGTCAGCGGGAAAACAAATCAGGTTACCGTCCTTTTCAAAAATATTAAAACCAAGAGTCATGCCTCTCATGAATCATGGTTTTCCCAGTGTTTTCACATACATTTCAAATTTTGGCTAGGTTTAAGGGCTTCACTTATGTTTGCTGAGGTGCTAGACTCAATGTGCTTCACATCTGGGAGGGAGCAAGTCAGTAAAATATAACATCTGAATACTCAGAAGTGTTATTTGCAATATAAAACACCATAAATCAGCAAAGAAAATAAAAATATTCGACAATATCTACTTTTGAAATGTAGATGAAAAATGAAAAATCACACGTTCTTTTAAACTGAAGAGCAATTGAAGGTTTTCACAGAGAACTCTCTGTCTGCAAATGTTTTGATTTGTTCTCAGAGTATCCTGCGAGGTTTGAACTTCACTACACATAGTTTGGATCCTTCATCTTAGATAGATTTGCGTTGCCTTTTAGTATTCCTTGTCAAATGAGTGAAAGCTGACTGCCAAGACCAGGAGAAATCAAACTACTCCCTCACCATAATGCAGCCACCACTGTGCCTTACTGATGACTTGGTATGAGGATTTTCTTGAAAAATTAAATTCATGATCTATGGGGTTTGTGATCTTTTACAATATGTTCTGTGACCATCTCTCAGCTTTGTGAAAGATTTTAGAATGAATTTCACCAGGTAAACCCAGACCCATCACCTCTAAATAGTGGAACATTCAAGTGAGGTTAAGTTTCTGTGATCAGTGGGGCTGAGCTCCTGCAGAGTGACGCAGTACTCTGCTGCCCTCTGTCTTTATTTTTATTTCAAACCTCTCCCACTGCTTGTCATTTGTGCATCGGCTGCGCCATCTGCTGGACAAACAACTTTCTCTTTACTTCTCATTTATTGATCTTACCCAAGATCATTTATTGATCTTGGTTAAGTTTCAGAATAAAAATGTTATTGATTTTTTTATGAATATTGGGCTGAAGAACCAGAACCATCAGATGTGATTGTCAAAAAATTAGCTTCCGGTTTACCTGTCCATCACCTTTATGGATTTTACCTGTATGCCCAATAAAAAATGACTTTGAAACCATGTTTGCTCTCAATTACAATATTTTATTTTTTTCTATGATTGTCAAATATAGAAAAATATATATTTTTTCTATATATTTGCAGCTGTAGCTGAACTTAAAACTGTTTTTTAGCAGAACTAAAAAACAGGTTTCAGTTCAGCTACAGCTGCAAGTTGCTTCATAATACCTAGCAGGTAAAATAATTTAAAGTCTAAAATGATTTCTGCAGATAATCTTTATTAATGGTTGAAGCTATACCTATTTGTGTTTTCAATCAGAAGAGAGAATAAAATGAAAAAATTGTTCGACTGATATATCAGTTGTGTTAAACTTAGTACTTCCTAGTACTCTAACCTTTTTCTGTCATCGCCTCTGTGAGTTTTATACCTTGGTTGCTCTAAATGAAGAGTGACATTTACTGCAAACTATTAAAAGCAATGCAGGTGGAATGTAATAGTTTATATTACATCCAAATGATCCTTTGTGAAACAGATATATGGTACACATGGACATATAGCTAAACTAGATGCAGGTAGTTTTTGTAGAGCTTGCATTGCGTGAACTTGTCATATTTTATTAGGCAGTGTGTAACCAAGTTAATTCACATATTTTTGGATCTGAAGAATAATTTTCTTTGGAGTGGTATTTGGCATCTTGTTCAAGAAATTGTTTTATTTTTCCAAGATTATATTTTTTATAGACAGTATAATGTTTGGTTGCAATATTTCATCAAAAAAGATGTGCTTTGGTCAACACATCTCACATAATGTCACATAACCAGAAGGTTGAATTGACATTACCTTGGGTGTTATGAATAAAAATGGGGAAGTTTCCGCATCATTGAAATGATATGTTACATGTGTCTCCAAAAGCAGCTAGGCAGTTCACTGAATTAGCAGCAGGCTTTGAGATTTAAGAGGAAGAATTGTAGGTCGTTCATGAGTGTGTTTTAAAATCCCTGACACAATTACCCCCACTCTCTGACTTCTTTTCCATCACGCTGAGCTGTCCTGTAAATGTGTGATGATGACACAGGCCCAGAAGCAAAGCCTGCCCTTGCACCAACCCGCTGGTGCTGCAGGGCCAAACTCATAAAATATCAGCCAAAAGGAAAAAGAGGACGACTTCTGATGTCCGATAGCCGAATCAGTCAGTCTGTCATCACTAACACCACCCTCTGCTTGAAACCAATGCAGCCCGCACGTCTCCGGGTTCATTACCAGCAGAAAAACGGCGCAAGAGGAAAGTAGAGGGGCTCCAAAGATGAGGAAAGTGGGGAAGGTGAACTGAAGTCAGCTGCTGTCACGGTTTCTGATGCAGAAAATGTCATTATGGCATCAGATTTGTCTGTGCTCCTCTCAGCTTCCTTGTGGGGATACAAGAACAGGCTGACCATTTGCTGCCACCATGTGACAACTCCAACTCTCTACTCAACTTAATAAAGCATCTCATGGTCTCTTGAAAGATTGTGTTGTTATCACGGCTCAATTGATTCATTCCACTGCAGAGTTTCTGAGGCCACAGAAAAACTGGGCTAATTCTGTATGAAAGTTAAATGTACTTTTTAATTCCGAATGATTAGAATTTTTTTTTTCTCTGCATTTTTCTTTTGACCTAATCCATTTTGGGCGTGAATACAAGTTGTTTTTATGCAGTACTAGATAACTGCCTGGTGGGTTTATTAATGTTGTGACAGTTAAATATGCTTGTGGGATAAACACTTTTAAAAAGACTGTCTGAAAGCCAGTGTCAGAAAGTGAAAACTCACAAACACAGGACTGATATTTGTGCGGATGCTTTTTCAGGCCGGCTCAAACAACAGATGCTGGGGGAAAAGTCTATGCCTCTTGAGGTGGTACAGCTTGTTCATCACGCGCAGACCCAAAAAAAGTTCCCCCAAGATTTTAATCAGCAGATCCTTTAAAAGATAGGAGGGTTTTTGTGAATCCACAGACATAGTTTGTGTTTTTTTTGTTTAACCACAAACTGGTTCCTTTCTTACAAGGCTCTTATTCATAAAAAAATCTGAACTTCATACAAAAAAAATCATCTTTTTGAAAGGGACAGTTCTTGAACTAACCTATTGTTAATATCTGACCTCTAATAAATAAAATTGGTTGTCTAATAAATAAAATTGGTTGGTCCCAGAGGCTGAAGCTAACTCCTAATTTTACAAGGGCTAAGACCAGAGTTTACATATTCTCTCTTAAAACAACTCCAACGCCCAAAACAATACGGTGGTTTTAATTTATATATATATATATATATATATATATATATATATATATATATATATATATATATATATATATATATATATGTTGATGCTGTAAGTTATTTTAACATGTGGATTAGGTTGCTATTTTAACACAAGAGAATAATAATTTTCACAGGGTGTGCCTCCACCGATCTTCCTGTGTGAAACATCATTTGAAAACAGGACATTCCAGGAGTCGAAATAAAGTAAAACGGTGTGAAAAGCAAAATATTACAGAAGTTTATGTGAATCTTATCTTACTATTTAATCGGTCTTTTTTTCTGTAGGTAGTGACTTTAATCAAAATCCCTTTTCCTGTTTCTATCAGCAATATAAACCTGGCTACAGGTGTAAAGGTTCATAAGGCTCAAATAAGATATACAAATAAGAAATCTATCATGGACGTCCCGTGGGTAAATCTGCAACAACTCTGCGAGACATCAATAAACTAGTAAAGCAAAATCGTAGAGGAAGGTTTCTGACAGCTTGTTGAATCAATGCCATAAAGAATATAGAGATAGAAAGATCTATAAGTATTAGTGGTACTTTCAGCCTGATATTAGCCAAGTGTGCCTATTAAAGAGGCCGGTAACTGAGCTGCAGTTAGGTTTAGGGAGCAGCAAATAATTTATGAACTGGAAAAGGACAAATTACACCTGTAGCCCAAAGAACATGCCTTAAGACGTAGGTAAGATAATAAATTACTCGTCATGCTTTGCTCAAAACTCCCTTTAAAATTTATAACTGTCCCTTTAACTGAGCGTTGCAGATACCCATGAGAATAAAAAAAACATACCAAATAATCATTTCAATGCAAAATCTCAAATGTTGCTGAAATTTAATAACATAGAATAAGAAAACATGCAAACAATAAAAGTTTCATACTTTATTTGAGCAATTCAACAAACCCTACTAGCATTACACCAACATCATGTAACATCTCCAGGACTCATTTAAGCAAAAAGCAATGATTTCTAATGCATGTTTTACAACACCACCTCACTACAGTGGACACACACTTTCAAATCAGCGATGGAAGAAAACGTTTAAATGAGGTCATTTTAACAAAGTACCAATGAGACACCAGGATAACTTTGTTCCAAAATACATAAGGAAAGCCTTGAGGTATTCGGACAAGGACTGAAAATTAAGGACAGAGTAATCAGTTGTTTTCTTGAATAAAATCGATAAAACTCAAATTAAAGAAAAAAACAAAACAAACATGCCATGCAGATGAATTCTGACATAAACTCTTTGTGTGAAGGGACTCGGAGCCCAAAGTCAAAAAGCATCTGAGGACAAATTGTTTCAAAAACTGTTCTCAGTCAACAGAAGGAATCATTTTGTGTGGGGGGGGAACAAAATTATGCCTGCTGGGGCCTGGCAACAAAATTGCACCCTCCGGTCTCTGCACCCTGCGTCAAGGAAAATACACTACTTCCTGCTTATAACCCTGGGGTCAAAGCCTGAGCCAAGCCAGATCCCCCCTGACGACTTGTCTGGTTGGTAGACGGTGCAGCAGTGAGTGTTGATGCCCTCGGGAGACAGGACTGTGGATCCCTGCCTGCAGTCTGACCATCTCCAGTGGCCTCAGAAGCTGATAAGGGTATGCCTTAATCATGTTTGCCCTTGCTTTTAGGCGTGCCTTCGTTCCAGGCGACGTAAACAAACAGAGCCAAGACCACATGCACGGCGAGCACGGCTACGATGGCTGCGTAGAAGTAGCTGTCGGAGCTCGACATCTTCATCGAACCTGAGAGGAGGAGACGGTGGGTTAATGCTAAAAATGTTTTAGTTATCTTAGTTCATTAAAAAGAACGCATATATGCATAAAATGTTAAAAAGTTATGGCCAAAAGTTTAAAAATGTCACGGTTTTTTTCTTCAAAATTCCTAAAAAGCAAACTTTAGCATGGAAATTGCTGCGAAACAACAGACTGCTGATGTTTCGCAGCAATCTGCAAAATAACAGATTGAAGTGGGTAAATGAAAGAAAACATCTGTATATTCTGGTTTGTTCAAAAAGAATTTTTATTGTTTCTTGCAAAGTAGAGAAGTCTGTCCAAAAATCACGCTCAGCAACATATTTGAACACTCTTAACGTCCTGCAGCTCTGCCCTGGTGGTTGGATCGGTATCAAAATCCCCCCACCCCCACAGAATAACCCCCACACGTTATTCTGACTTTCGCCTTATATCTGGAAATTCAAAATGTTTTTTGAGGTCTAGAAAAACCTCATTCAGAGAAAAGTCAATTGATCTTCATTAGCAGATGTCGAAATGGGGTTCCACTGTATAGGTCATTTCTACAGTCAAATTTTATTTTACATGAGCAAGCCCTTTATGTGTGGAAAATAATACCATACTTATGCCCTGAAAATAATATTTTTGTTACAAAAAAAAGTGATGCAGACTCAGGGTGCGCTTTCTTTTCTATGTGCAGAAGTCCGTTCTTAGGATGTTACACAGACTCCCATTCAGATGACTAATAAACTCAGATATTTTTAGTTTTTCTTGCTTTCTCTCATTCATTTTATTTACCACATTGTTGTTTTAGGTGTCACTAATTGAATTTATGCTGTTATTCTATAACAGCATAATGCTTAATAAATTAATATATTAATGTGCGCAACAGTTGAAACCAGATATTTGAATTCACTATAGGAAAAATGAACCTTTTTTTCATCCCCGACATCAAATCCTGTTTGTTAGAATTATCAAAAGTATTTATATTTGGCGAATGCCAGAATTATAAGTCTGTTTTTATTTCTACTTTCCTTAAAGTAAAAGTTTGCATCCTTTTAAAATGTTCAATGCAGGTCAAACATTGTGGCTGTCCTTTCACTGGCTTGGTTTGATGAAATTTTGGCGCATTAATTCTTACAAGACTGGTAGAACTGAGTCAAATCTGCAGGCTGATTTGGTCACACACATTTTCCACAAATGACCACATGACTGCTGCAGATAGGCAGCAGAACCCCTGGCGACCCCGGGAGGATAAGCGTGTTTAGATAACGGATGGAGAATCCATCACACCCTGAATGGCCAATGTGTTTGTATCTCTGTGTAATTGTTTAAAAACATCAATGTGACATATTCAGGCACTTAAACAATTGTATCCGAGGATAAACCAGACTTGTGGTGGTCCGCAGTTATCTTGTCAATGTTAGTTTGATTTTTATCCATGACGCCACATAATGATGAAGTATGTGAAAGGTGTTACCCCCATTGGACAGTCTCTTGTTCTTAACTTGCTGCTAATAGTTGCTGAATTTTCCTACTGTGGGACAATAAAGCATATTCTCATTACATTCTAAAATCTATCCAGAGATGCATTTCTTTTAAACTTAAATCTTGTTAAGTGAATAAATCAAAAGCTTACAGTGCAATGGCTTCATCATCTGGGCTTTCCTGGTTTATTTAAAAGTATAGTCATCTTACTGTATGGAAAGTTCAGGATGTTGAGAAAGCAACAAAGAAATTGCACTGCAATTGTGCCGACACTTAGCAAATAGAGATCATTTTGATGATCATAACTGACCTAAAACAGGAAAGGTTTAATCTGAAGGAATATCAGACAGTGAGAAAAAAAAATTATGGCTTTTTATTCAGTGTATGAAAACAGTTGGTATAAACTGGAGCTACCTGGGTATTAATACAAAATATAAGAGCATCAAAAATGGTTCACACAACATTTCTAAAAATGTCAAATATACTTAAATATAAATATCTCAAAATTCAACCTATTTATTAGCAGTACTTACTGTCTATTGTGTCTTATTTATCTAGATTACGCCACTGCTTCATCATAGTAGTTACTTTTATATGCATTAAAGTAACACAGTAATACTGTGGATTTATGGAAAGGGCCAATATGCAGAGAGTCTGCAGAAGTCTCGTCGTTTTCATCCAAATTGCTGACTAATACACAAACTGAACACTGAAAAAGTGGTGGCAAACTAATGGTTTTACCCTCAAAGATGTAAGCCTTGGTTGCGAAATACAATCCAATGGGCAGCGTCACCATGAGGATCGTGAAGAAGAGCAGAGTCTTCAGGGCAGAGACCAAGGAGCCTTCATTTCTGCAGGAGCAAAAGTTCACATTATCCAACAGAAGCGAACACAGCCCAGCTATTGTTAGATTTAACACCGCTGCTACTGATGTGGCTGTGTACTTCGGCCATGGATAATGCTGCGGTGCAGGATTTACGACATGTCTAACAGGGAGCTCTGCTACGCACATCCCCCCTGCTGCCTGTCTGTTCATTACAAGCTGCTTCCTCACCCTCTAAAATACGGTGGAGGTCCAGCAGACGAGTCTGACGAAGCTCGGACAGAGCCGTCCATCTCTGCGTCGATAAGAGGAGAAAAAAGGTGGAAACGAGGGAGAATTTAAGCCGTTCCTTGGTGTTTTACGCTCGTTCGCGTTGTTATGAATCCCCTTCTTCCGGCATAAGTCACGAGACCGTGACGTCGCTTAGATTTGTCATCATCAAGTCTCGCGAGGTCAGACTCTCCTTATGAAGACATAAAATCTATGAATGAGCGAAAATTTATGACGCTGGCCTACGGTATAGCACAGTTCCTAGAATAAGACGAGTGCAACTAATATGTTTTGACATTTTCTTTTAAATTCCACCCCAGGAAACTTCCTGTATACTTCATATCTAAAATATGGAGAATAAGGCTTTGCATTCTTCTTACAATAGAAGACGTTTATAACGTCAATCATCTTGAAATAAAAAGCTGGACTTGAATTGGGTGACAGACTTTTATCTTTCACCAAATGGGCAAAATGTATGCAAAAATACAGCCCAGTCCTGGTTATAATTATTTTGTAAAAAATATCTGTAGAAAATTCTAAATATACAGAGAAGTGTGAACATATATTGCAGTTATGTCTGAGGTCACATGAAACTACTTAAAAGTAAGAGAACAAATATGTGGATGAAGCTCCTCTGGTCAGAAAAAAACTGGTGTTTTTATTGCACTGTTTGATAGGATCAAATGGAATTTATGCGTGATTAAATTAAAATGACTTTTTTTGCAATGTGTCTCGAGATGGCGTGTTGTAAATTGGTGCTATATAAATGAATTGAATCGAATTTAATCTAATTCATTTGAAAGTAGATTTTATTAATATCTTACAAAAAAATGGTCTTATCCGGGATATAAATGAGATATTTTTTCCATTTTTTAATGGAGAACTTCACAGACTCCAGCTTCTTAGAAATTTAATAGAATATAACTCAATACAGTATGACGACTTACATAGTTAGCTCCACTTTAATTTTGCAATTGAACATTTTTATTGTCCTTGCATGCAGGAAAACACAAATGACACGCAAATCCCAAGAGCCAAGGTTTCTGGGCTAAAAATAAGCCCAAATCATCATCCTTCCACAACTCTGTCTTTTAGGATAATATGTTTATGCTGGTGAAGTGTGTTTATTTTTCCTCAGACATGACTCTGGGCAATATAGGAAAAAATGTCTCCACTTTTTTTCCTTGCTGTCCAAAGGAGTTTGTTTCAGGGGTCTTGTGGTTAGTTCATATGCAAATTTAAAAAGCAAGCTGGGATGCTGCTATTTTTAGACTAGAAAGTTTGTTTTTTTGGGCGGGGGCTCCTGACTGGCTTTCCAAACACGCCATTACTTGATATATGTTTTTTCTCCTTTTTAAAGTCAAAGGAGATCCTTAGTTACAAATTTTATCTTTGTAACTACGGATCTGTTCAGCCAGAGATATGCAGTACTTGCAGAAGTTTTTGGATCCCTTGAACATTTTCACATTGTGTCAGGTCCCAGGTGTTTATTTTTTAATTTTTTATAAAAGTTACATACTTCAGTCTTAGCAATGCACTGGTGCAGATTTGGTATCCAGTCGGACAACAATCCTAAACATAAAGCCCGAGTTAGACTGAAAATACTGTTGTCTCTTACTATTTAATCTTCCAAGCACCAGTGAAGTTGGCTGGTGTGTGACCTTGGAGGAGTTTTGGTTTCTGGCCTAATTGGCGAACAAAACTCAGACTTATTTTGAAATGACTTCATAACTTTTAACAGATTGATGAGCAGCACTAGCTGCTTAGCACAATTACATATTGAAGCAATGGAAACTAATATATATAAGAAATATTCTGAAAATGTGACGCAAACTAGAACTGAATGATAAAAGAAAAACATCAGATCATCCTCATCAGAGAACATGCTAGTGCTCTTGCTGTACATGAATAATGCGGCCTTTCTTGCTGAGTTTCAGAAGTGAAGTCATTTAGTCTGTTTCATGCGAGCTATGCGCTTCGTGTCGGTGCACCGGCGCTTCGTTTCGGGGCTGATGTCTCCCGAGCAGAGCCTCTCCGAGTGACCCTTTCTGCTCCAGTTGGCTTCACGCTCCGTGCTCTGACGCTCAGCAGGTTGCCCAAAACACACTTAATTCGAAAAGACTCTTTAAAGGGGCCAACCAAACGCAGGAGGAACAATTCATTGGGGTGTGTTCAAAATAATCATTTTGCTTTGTGAAGCAATTTCACTTGTGTGCAGTAATGGCAAAAAAACAGCCAGAACATCACAGGCTCTGGAGACAGGAAGGGCTGTCACGGTGAATCATATCATTCTTCAGCCAGTTGCTGGATGAACAAACAGGAACAATCCGAAAAATAATTTTCTGCCCATTTTGTTCTCAACGATGATGCACGCTTGTAACCGGGAGACAAAGCTATCAACTCTTTACATCGCCATCTGTGTTTATCTGGGGTTTGTAACTTAAATGCACCACGCCTCATTCACCTCCATTCATTGTGAGCGGCAGAGTCGATCTTGAGAAGCAGTGCGGAGCGACTAAATGTCGACATGCAGCTCGCAAAAAGAAACGGAAATGGGAAGTTGGAAATGTAGTCCCTGACCTGCAGCTGTGCGACACAGAGCTTTGTGTTTTACAGCTTGTTATTTAGTTATTTATTTTTTCAAATAAAATCTCGTTTTGTTTTCTGTCTTTCAGCTAGAGGCCTACAATTTACTTTGTTTCTGGTACATTTCAGCTTTAACACAGCTTTTCATGGGTGGATTAGGTTTTTACTAGTCTGTTGATTGCTCTGACTCACATGAAATCAGTTTGGCTCGCTTTGTTTCAATAGTCCAATAAAGCCGCCATTTCTGGTTATTTATGTCACTAAAAGCACAGTGCTGTTTAATTTCCCTTGAAATTTAGCTAGAAACTATTATGTATCCTCATTGCTTTTGCAGCACCACATAGGGAAAGATATTTTTCCTGATGCAAAATTGTCATGTGTTTTTTCTGATTTCATTTGGAAAGCCAATAAAATTCTTCCATATGGGATTTGGATGTTTAAGAGATTGTATTTCTTTCTTCTGATGTTTTTCTTTTAGTGTCTCAAAAGTCTTTCGGTAACACTTTATTTGAAGGGCTGTGCATAAGACTGACTTGACACTGTCATAAATATGACGTAACACCTGTTATGAACATAAAGAAGTCTTTATGAATGTTTATGACTGTTGTCATGAAGTGTCATTTGGTAAATAATGACACTTCAATTAAAAGTGCCATCTTTGGATGAAAGTGTCATTATTTACTAAATAATGCAAAGTTTGCACATTTAATTGACTTTTAATGCTAATTTTAAAGAGTTTTTGCAATAAAAGCATCGTTATTTACCGAATGACACTTCACAACAACAGTGACAAACATTCATAAAGACTTCTTCATATTCATAACCGTTGTTATGTCATATTTATGACACTGTCATATCAGCCTTATGAACACCTCTTCAAATAAAGTGTTGCCAGTTTTTCCTCCCTTTGTTCTTTCTTTCCTTCCTTCCCTAATTAAATTTTGCCTGACTGGACAACCTTCTGCCATGTAAAACCCAAACATGTAAAGGGACAAAACAATACAGAGATGTGTTAACCATTGTACCACCATGTTGTGTAATGTCTCACTTCTATTGAAAAAAAGCCTCAATTCTTCTCATAGATTACTGTCTCCTCCTTTAACCCCCAAGTCATATTTTGTGCTGATCTTTCCAAAAGTATATCCATAATTACATATATGTCAGATGTCATTCCAGGTTGTTTCCAAGTAGGTTTTAAATGTCATCTCCACTCCTCATGTGCAAGCAAACATATAGGGAACATTACATAATTTTACTTCTTATTTCTGAGGGGTTTTTTTTATTACTTTTTTCAAAAATTGATACTTTTGCCTCCTTGTTGCTTAAGTAATTATTTCAATTAAATCCCAGCATAATACTGTTGGGAAATTCTCTCTCTGGTATGACTCCAAATACTTTGACATGCAAAAGACTCTCATGAAAGAAGTTCTGCCAATCAAAAGAGCTGGGATTAATTGTAAAATAAATAATGACCCCTTCTCATAAACAGGTCATCTGCAGCCATTACAAACACAGAACTCATCATGGGATAGACTTTGATTATGTATTTTGTCTGAAAACAAAAATGTACGTGGAAATAAATCAGACGGATTATTGCAGTGAACTTTGGGAATAAACCATAACTTACAACAGATGTAGCCAGATAGAGAGGCACATTCTTACCCAGTCATAAAGGGAGGAATTTTAATGGATTAGCTTGATAAAAAGAAACCCTGTGCATGGAATAAATTAGACGGCATTTTTACAAGGCCCATGCAAACATGTCCTTCGTAGTTATTGTAGTTATTCTCCTCTCAGCTTCCTGGAAGTTTTTCCACGGCTCTCTGGACTCTCCAGGTTATGCTGTTTGCTTCCTCACAAGTTGTGCATGCCAAACACTGGACACTATGCAATCCACACCTGTTATTTAGCCACACAAGACTGTGACCTTCTGAAGATATTTCAAGTGTGGTAACCAGGATCTGCTGCTGTTAATGGAGTTTCCATGAGAGGCTATAGCAGAGCTTACACTGCTTTAAGAATAGCTTACGTTATTCATAGCTTTATGATCTATATAGCAACCGCTGTCAGACTGAAACGATTCTTGAAAGCACTCATTCATGCCAGTCAGTACTTCGGTCCTGCACTGTGGCGGTAACTCTGTTTGTCGGAGTCAGAATGTGCGCAGGAGGAATGGTTGGGTCTGGATGCAGATCGGAGCCCAATCAGGACAGGGATGGACATATGACGAGTTTATTTGTAGGGAGCTGCTGCTTTGGCTCCAGAGGTTAGTTGGAGTTTGACAGATCTTGTGATGTTTCCCAGAGAGTTAAAGAGTCAGTCAAAACTGAGTAGGAAAATTGTATCATCACCTTTCAGAGTTGGATCTCTGGTCTTATTTGGTTTTAGATGAAGCCAATCTGGGTGTCTTTACTGTCAAAGGTGTTTAAAAATTAAGTTGTGAACAGCTAGTAAAGAGGAAACTGTGTGGTGCTTGGAGGGATGTTGACTGTTCAGTCAGGCTAATATACATAACACATCCCACAACATGCTGATTGGTCCTCAGCCTTTTATTTACTTATTTATTCATTTCTTTGCCAAAATAATCAAAGTTTGATGTTTTGTAATGACCCTAATGCAGACAACCAGGTTTGACATGTTGGTCTTTTAACAACATTAGTTTCTTAGTATTTCAAGTGGTACTGGTGTCTTCACTCACGGGTAACATCTGTCTTTTATGGATCATTCTTGTTTTGGGAATGTTGGTGCTCCAGATTTTTGTTGTTGCTGTTTAAAAGAGTCCAACTATTCTATAAAAAGTTTCTATATGAAGACTAAAACTGCTCAGCAGTGACTGCTTTCGATTCCCTTTGTTGATAATACAAATAATAAAATATCACTCACAGCAGAGGAAATTGTGTTAACTAAAAAAATCTGAATCAGATGAACTTTTTCAGAGCAGGTCAGTTAGAAAAGGTTGGGCCAAAAATGTTTTGTGCATTTCTATTAACCATCAGTTACTTTTTCTACATGACCTATTTACATTTTCCTATTTAAAAAGCATTTTATTTAATTTAGTTTGCAATTTTAATACTGAGTTTACAGTTGATAGAAAAGAAACAATTTAACATGCAAATACAAGCGAGCACAAACTAATAAAGACAATTAAACACAAACTAATAAAGACAAACTAATAAAGACAGCTGCTATTCAATATGAAGATTCCAGTGGTGAAGCAATAATTTCGAAGCAAGTTTTGAATGTCAGTTTTAAGTGTTTATATTTCATGATTTTTTTCAGCTAGAAATTGAGTTCAATAAGTTTTTTTCAAAGGCAAAATTAAGAGAGAGTCAAAAATATGAACTGAAAGGTCATTTTTAATTAATTGCAAATTCTTCTTCTGTTTGATGCTCCCCTCACTGGACATTACAGCGAATCACACGTCTGGAGATTATAACTGCGTTTTTTCCCATCACATTTCTTTACTAATTATCAGAAGAAAATATTGTGTCTTATACTCAGAGTAAGATAATAATGAATTTCTGTTTTTGTTGTTTTATTATTATTGAAATGTCATAGAAATAGAAATTAATGCCAAAACAAGTAACTTTCGAAACTTTGCACCGTTTGTGTTTTATTTAAAAGTGTAAAAATATAGAGATTTTACACATCTGGGCTAAAGTGCCGACCTAGAACAATTATTCAAATGTGAGAGACTACTGCATGAAAAAAAAATTACCTGGTGTAACAAGGACACAAATGAAGCCTTGGCGAAAATTCAAGCTGGAAGACTCGACCCAGCTTCTCCGCATCAACTAATCACCACGCCTCCGTCGCAACCAATCTGGACCGGAGTACGGCGGGGCCCCAGCCAATCGTTGCACTAGGTCGCTTTCAAGTGTCCACGCCGTCTCGGTGCCTCCTGCTTGCCAGCCGTGCTTCGTTCCGATGTGTGCTCTGTTCCTACCTCTCCGACGTTCAGCAGCCTCCCTTCTGTCCTTGGTCCGCAGACGCAACCCGATTGTCCTTCCCTTCCTTCTTGGCACAGATCCAGCGAATATCCCTCGGCTGCCGGCCGCGCTCCCATTGACTTTCGTTGCTCAAACTGTCCCATCACGCCTCCCTCGGCCTCCATCGGCGGCAAGCAGGATTCTTCTGCCATTCCCTCCTTAAG
>CAEFZX010017722.1:0-10518 GCA_903066825.1 Alfaro cultratus
GCATTCAAGGGCCTGAAACGGGTGGGAATTTACAACCCCTTCATAAAAACAGTTTTTAACTAAATCACCCGGTTACACAGACATTAGGTGGAGCATCTCTAAGAGGAGAAGAGTGGAAGTCAATCAGCGCTTCTTTCTTTTTTCTTCCTTCTTATCACCCAGTATCTCAACTTGCTTGTCATCACAATTATCAAAAGCATAATAAAAAACAGAAGTTCTACGTTCATTTATCTTTAAGCTAATATCATATAATGGTTATGAAGAGGTGTTCTAATGAACAGTAAAGAATAATTTATTCAGTAAATTATTCTTTACTGAATAATTCTCATCAAATTGAGTGAAGCAGCAAATAGATAAAAAATGTAACAGAAGTTTTTTTTGTTTTTGTTTTTTTTAAACATGCAAGTTATTTGGATTGGATCCCAGAAAAGCAGAGATATTAGCTTGAGCAGCAATGCATTGGATGATCCTTCTGCTCGAATTATGCAGAATGTTTCCCACTTACTTATAGGGGTGAGTAAGTAAATGAAGGTAAATAAGACCAGCCATGAGCTTGGTGGATGGTACATATGTTGGAGCATTCATCTAAAAAGTAATGTAGGAAACCATTAGTGTATACATGAGGTGAGCTTATGATTTACATTGCTGTAATTAGGGGAGTGAAGTGGTGAATCAGGGCAGCCCGTGCAACCAATGACCAAGGAGTGAGATTGTGAAGGAACATAATGAATCAGGGGTCAGATTAAAACAACTAGGAAGTAACCTGAAAACCTTGAGGGTACTCTATGGAGACAACAATGTTGACGGAAATCTGCAAAGACAGAGACTCCTGCTGGTCTTCCTATGCTGAGAAGGTTTATAGAATCTTGTTGACAAAAAAAAGTGAATAGCTGCACCACAGGGGTCAACAAGAGCAACAGTTCAATGAGCTGTCAGCGTTTTCATTCCAACAAAAAATGACCTTTTAACCATCACCCCCACCATTGACTTACATGTTAGTCAATGGGTCCATGAGGACACCAGTGTCCTCCTGACCATTAAGTATTTTATTTTTTTTATATAATTTAATAAAAATATAAATATTTTACCATATTCATATTACCTAAAAAATGCAGTTGTAATTTTTATCTTGGAGATAAAAGGCACAAGTCTAAATGTGAAAATTAATTTATTATCAGCATTGCATACTTCAACAAAACTAGCCATCAACAGTAACGATGCATGCGCATCCTAAACCAATCTGAGGTTAACACAAGCTTAAAGAACAAAGCACTTGTGGAGACGCTGTGCAAGCAGTCCAAGAATAATTTTACTGATAAATTGCAGCCACAATATTAGTGTTTCCTGTTTGGAATTTCTTTTGTTAAGAGTCAATTAATTGATACAATTTATAATTAATATTTGAACATTTCTTTTAAAGTTCTAGAAAGAGGGGATCCAGAATGGTGTTCCATATTTATAAGTAATGCAATAGTTACTTTCCCCAGTAATTACTTTTACAAAATAGTGAATCAGTTACTAAATCAGTTACTTTTCTTGAGAAATTAGCATCTATAACTCATACTAGTTACTTTATAAAAGTAACTTGCTCAACATACACTCTGTGGCAATGAATATGTAATGATTATATTCTGAGTGTTACATTACTACTAGTAAAATTAATTACAGTTTTGAATTTTATTCAATGCTTACTCCTTCTGTATGTGTTTGAGTTGGTTTAGAGTTGTAGTGAAGAGTGCCAACAGATGACAGACAATATTTCAAAAATATTTGGAGCATGAAATTAATAGCAGCGTCTCAGTCTCTGTCCTAATGCAGTGCATGTGTACAGCGATTTTTGGTGGTTGTTCTTTTTAAATAATTAAAACTACCATCTAAACAGAGAAGTTAGCATGAACTACTTTCCACTGACTGCCGCCAAAAAGAAAATAACTTTTTGAAATTCTTACGCTGAAAGCCCTGAACTCTGCCAGCATGTAATAAAAAAACAATAATTAGTTACTTAATTCTTAATGGCATGTGTCAAATTGACTAACTGAGTTAAACTGTTCAATTATTTTACCGGTCAGCTGCAAACTTGACAATTTAAATGATCTTTGACTCATCTAATGAAGGACACAGGTGTTTTCAACTGGTTGGGAATTTCATTCTCCATGCTTGTTGGCTCTGCTGTGAAAGCTGCAGCTGAACAGCAGCAGTGAGGCAGATTTACTTTTCGTTGATGGTCTTGAAATTGAAATATGTGCTAATGAAGCCATTAAGGCACGTAGTTAATGAGTCAAAGTGTTTTTGATTAATTTACATTACTAATTGCAGCAGTAATAAGGCTCACCATTTGTTATGTTTATCCGTCTGTATTTGTTTTTTGTTTGTTTGTTTTGTTTTTTTTGGAATAGCATAATGTTCAGTGTGTCATGACAACAGTCACATGAATCAGACTGAATTTCAGGTCTCAAAAGCAAGTATGCTAATGTCTGGAAAACATCGAAAGATAAACTGTACCATGGGAATGAATTTGTATTTCTTGATTCTGATCTTATTGTTGTAATATTGTGTCCTTGAATCCTTCATTTATTTCCTGAATCCTCTTTTTTTTTCTCTTCTTGTGTATTTCTTTCTGTCTGTCCTTCCGTCTGTGCCATGATGTTCCTATCATGGCACTAGTGTCTTTCCTTCATCCCTTTCATTTCCTTTTTCCTCCCTTCACTATGTCTTCCTTCCTCCCTTTCCCATTTTTCTTTGCACTGTTTTCCTCTCCTTCTTTATGTCTTTTCTCTGTCCTTTTTTTGTTGTTTTTGTGTCCTACCTTTTTGTGTTCATCTTCACTTGTTACCTACTTCTTACTCCTGCTCTTTAAAGGTATGAGGTGGGAGCTCTGGAAAAATTATATAATTTTTAGCTAGTAAACATTTAGGAATCTTGGAATTTCAAACCTGCAGCATCTATAGTTCCATTTTTGTATAGCATAGATTTGCTACCAATTACCCTCTGAACATTGCTATCAAGAGTATCAGAAAGACAGCAGCCTTACTGTGCCATGTTGGAGATCACTTTATGAGAAGCGCCACTACTATGATAATCATAAGCAGCCTAAATGGCTGTGCTCAAACAGCAAGGCAATTTAATGTCGTCTTTCCCATTTAGCTCGTTATCAAATACACACACACAAGTGTGCAAGCAAGCATTTAAGAATCCCATTCAAATTCCCATTATGCTGTGATAAGAGATTACACTGCAAGGGTGAAGAAATAAAATTGTCAGCATCATTTATTTTCACATGCTGATTATGTACACAAACACACATCCACAGGACACACACTGTACTTTGAGAATAGGACGCCAAGTTGTGCTTATAAGATCAGGAAACCACATTTACACGGACCGCCTTACAAACTTAATCAAAGGATATTCGGTTGTTAGTAGTAACAAGAATGATCAAGTTTTAAAACCACACACTGGTTCTTGTGCTTGTGTCCACCAAAAATTATCTCCAGGACTGCAGAGCTCTCTGTGTATTTCAGCAGATAAGCTATTCTTCGTTTATCAGTGCCTTGGAATTGCTCATTTTTTTTGGTGACTCAGTTTAAGAGGAGCATCCATGACAGGATTAAAACGTGAAGTTGTCACTTTTGTTTTATGACTTGAAGCTCCATTGTTGTAGAAAAACTTTGATCTTTGCCAAACTACTCCTAGATCATGGACATTAGGAATGTCTGGAACTCCCTCTTCAATAATGATAGTATTATTAGGCAAAACTATGTTTAAGTCCTCCATTTAGGATGAGAAACAACCTCACACCAGGTCTGGTCATCAACAGGTGACACCAGACTGATGGCCAGATTGCGAAATCTGGTCATCATCTGTCCAGGTAGCAAATATCTAGACAGATATTTTCTATCAAATATACCCGATCTTGTATAAAATTGTACATTGTGGAGTGAGTGAAAACTGAACTGTATTAAGCTACATTAAATAGTATTAAACAGTTTTGGTTTTTTTTTTTGCATTTATTGAACCTTTGGTTCATTAATGAAAGATAAGAAAAATCTTATTGGGTATTTGTTTCATCTTGTATTTAACCAATCATCCATCCGTCCAATGTGCAACAGTAACTTGGGTTGGCTATGACAAACTATTATGCTATGGACAATGCTCAGGGTTTTTAGGTCTTAATGGTCCTGAGAAAACGGCAAAGAAGTAGTGTCACAAAAAACTAATCATTCAAATCTTCCCTCAGGTTACCTGTAGCAGACATGTCGTCTATGACTCTATTGATAGACCCCTTACTCACGTTAGGACTGAATAGATGCCGACTACACAGTTAAATTGTACAGATTTCTAAATTTCCCCTGAACCTGAGCATTGTTACTGATCTTTCCTTCCAACTGCTACTTAACCTGACCAATGGAGTCAGATTGATTTGAGAATGCCTACAATATCTTGATGTTTGCCAGGCTGTTTTAACAGCAGTGATTGAGATCTAAGTTGAAGGTTTGACTGAAGAGCAAGGGCTCCTGGGGAGATGGATAGAGATGAGAGTTATTAGAGGCAGATAAGGAGATTGCTAGATAAATTGTGTTAAAGCTGTTAAAATCAATCTTAGCTAGGTTTATTAAAGGTGTAGGTGAAGTCCTTATTCACCTTAAAGCATATCATTTATTAATTTATTATAGCCTTTAACTTGTTAATGAACTTGTTATTCTATTGGGCATTTCTCTGGTCTTTTTTCTGAACAGCTCCTTGTGCTCATATAATAATTCATGAAGGCATTTAAGTAATGATATTTGAACTTCTCTTTTGTGCTTCTACTGTAAGCTAGAATGACACTATGCATCACACCAATCCACACACACACACACACACACACCTACACACACACACACACACACACACACACATATCTATACATAAACATGAGGGAAAACAGCAGATGGCTTAGTGACCCTGAGGTTCTGTCCCTGCATCATTTTTGCTTGACATTCAAGGCACAGTTGTCACTTAGACTTAGAAACAGTTTGGCCCTGTCACACAAAAGACACAGACATGCACACAAAATATTCTATGAGCACAAAGGGATAGAAAAATATGCAGCAAGTATTTTAAATGAGCGCGAACAAAGACTTGACATTCCACAGATCCCAAGATTGTTGCTTTTGTCACCTTTCACTGTCTTGTAAAGTACCAAGACAGAAATATGAAATTAAGATTTGAAAGACATTTCTGTTTAAGGTGATTTGCAAGATAATTCATATCTCTTGAACTTTTTCAAATTTTTTCATGTTACAACTACCTTTAAATTGATTATTTGTGTTCTAAAAGACCTACACAAGGCAAGCAAATATTTGCTAATTTTAATTTATCCAAGGTATGATTCACCCAGCTTTGTAAATCTATACTAAATATTTTCCCCTCGACTCTTTGTGAGATTAATCAAATTTGGTCAGAACACAAAGAAAATAATTTATGGTTCATATTTGTTTGCAAATATCTGAAAGATGGATAGATGGCATCTGCTAATATCAACTTTCAAGTCTTTAAAACAATGTTCAATTAGATTTAGGTCTAGACTTTGACTGTGCCACTAAAGTGAATATTCTTTGATCAGACCCATTCTATTGTAGCTTGATTGTGTAGTATTTAACTTCATCCAGCTTTGCTGTCTCTGAAGAAGAAAAGCATCCTCAATGACATGGCCACCACTAAACGTTGTAGAGGGGATGGTGTGTTCAGGGGAATGTGAATTGTTAGTTTTCTGTCACACAAAGCATTTTCAACTAGGTCATATTTTCTCCCTTCTGACCAGAACCACTTCTTTCCTTTTTGTCGTATCATGTTAGCTTTTGGCACGTCAAACATGACTTCTTAAAACTTTTGTCTTCACCAACAGTTCATAAAAACAGAATTGTGGAAAGAAAGCTAATCTTTTTTTTTTTTTTTTTGTCAACAGATTTTAAGCTTTGCTATTGATCTCTGCAGATTTTAAGCTTTGCTATTGATCTCTGCAGCTCCCTTCAGAGACCAATATTTACCTTCAGATTCTTGACTTTTTCCGCTCTCTTTGTCTGGTCTTTCAATTTAGGTGGACCACCATGCCTCTGTAGGACTGCCAAACTCATTCAATGTTCTGACGAGTTTATTCTTTTCCACCTTAGAGCTCATTGAACAGTGGTTCAAAGCTTGCAACATTATTTTCTAATGTATCCCTACTTGTCTCTTGGTCTTCACGAGGCTATTTGTTCACCTGTGCTCTCTAAGGCTGAATTCACACTGCAGCCTGAAGTGACCCAATTCTGATTTTTTTTTCTGACGTAATGCGACCTGTATCCGATCTTTTTATGACAGTCTGAACAGCACAGGTCAGATTCTTTTTGAACACTGAGAACGCTGACGTTATTGCACTCTCTATCCACTTTCAGGTCATTTCCCGTTCACACTTACAGGTCGCATATGTTTGGCAGTGTGAACGGTCCCGGTAAAATAATCTGATTTGACAAAAAAAAAAAAAAAATCGGAATTGGGTCACTTCAGGCTGCAGTGTGAACGCAGCCTTACTACCTCTGAAGCCAGCACAAAATGACAATGGAGATCGGTCAGGAAAGCAATTGTTTTACGTTGGATTTTATTTAGG
This sequence comes from Alfaro cultratus, assembly GCA_903066825.1. Lineage (NCBI taxonomy): Eukaryota > Metazoa > Chordata > Actinopteri > Cyprinodontiformes > Poeciliidae > Alfaro > Alfaro cultratus. The sequence continues at coordinate 6,629 of CAEFZX010017722.1, forward strand.
GGTATCAGAATAAAGGGACTGAATACATATGCATGCCACACTTCTCAGATTTTTCTGGGTAAAAAGTTTAAAAAGGTACCATTATTTTCCATTATTATTCTCAGTATTATGAGCTACTTTCTGTTGGCCTAAAACTTCTGTAGCACATACAGAGTATATCCTACAGAATATTGTTGTAGTAAAGAAAAATGACAAAGTTTAAGGCACATGAATACTTTTGCAAAGCTCTTTAGCTATGTGTCTGTTTGAATTTCTAGAAAATAAGGTTTACATCAGATTAACAATATTTTACATGTGAGAGACATTGAACCATATTGGTAATCTTCCAATATGGGTGGCTCTTAAAGATGCATGTACTACATTACTGAAAAAACTAAAGTGGATATCAGACATTTACTGTACATGAAACAAAGGGCCCAATTTTGTGTAGGCTGTGACTTGTAATAAATTTATACACTCTGAGCACCACTAACGCACAAATACGCTCACACCCATGCACACAGGAGGTGATTTGTGAAGTAAAAAGGAGGAAATGTCAATTCCACGCTCCACTCTACATGAAGACCTTCATGGGTCTTCTATATCGGCTATTAGCAAGTGTGAAATGGATGGCATGAAATGCACACTGTAACACATAAACAGACACATGACTTTATGAAAAAGGTCTAAATACATCTAAAGAATGCATGCACAGTGTGAGTAGTGAAGCAATGAAATTGGATGTTGCAGAATGTAAAAAAAGCATTTTATGGACATACTAATCTGATAAAAACCAAAAACACAATAAGAATTAATTTTAATATTGACACCAATGAACATGTACTTGCAAAACACTGAGGAGTACAATGAGGAGAAAGTGGAAGGTGACTGGAAGCAGCTAGAGGAGAACGATGAGACAGGGAGGTTTATGTAAAGATACTGTGAATTTTCAATAACTTAAATGAACAGACTTCCCAAGACTGTTCCAAAAGAACATCCTTACACTAAATCGACACTAAGCTCTGATGAAGTGTACCAGTGCAATCAGAATTTCACTTCAGTTTCCATCAAATTGTTCATCATGCAGACATGCCTCTGACAGGGGCGTTACTGTCAGCATTTATGCAGCTGGACCATGGAGGGGTCACAGAGAATGCTGTCATACGCACTCATTAACATTTAATTCTGCACCATGCTTCTGTTTGGATCAAGAACTGATGGCTTGAACAAAGTCAGAGAATAAAATATTTCATAAGATGGATTCGAATTTGGGGTTGTGGACAAGTTCACATAAAGCCACTTAGTTTATTTATATTCATTTTTGACAGCTGAAGTTCTTGTGTAAGTTTGCCAATATATAACAAAAAGGACAACATTTATTGTACTGAATGCAATACTTAGAAGTGAAGGGGTCGTAATTTAATTTGATGATTTAATAACAAAGCTATATGAAAATATTACAAATAGGAAGGTCATTTGCTGCTGCAAAAAATGGCTTTCACAAACAAATGCTTCAGTCAAAGAGTCCTTTGTGTTTTAACAAATACCCAGCATCACTGGCCCGGTATGCATTGAGCAGGTGAAAAAAATGTGACTTCTGTAAGAGAGAAATTAAGTGAATACATAAATTGTCCTGCATTAAGTTCTCCTGGATGTCCCATGATAAATCCACACATTTGTCCCATGATGAATCCACACATATGTCCCATGTTAAATCCTCCTACATGTCCCATGTTAAATCCTCCCATATGTCTCATATTAAATCCTCCCACAGGTCCCATGTTAAATCCTCCCACGTGTCCCATGTTAAATCCACCCATATGTCCCATGTTAAATCCACCCATGTGTCCCATGTTAAATCCACCCATATGTCCCATGTTAAATCCACCCACGTGTCCCATGTTAAATCCACCCATATGTCCCATGTTAAATCCTCCCATATGTCCCATGGTAAATCCTCCCACGTGTCCCATGTTAAATCCTCCCACGTGTCCCATGATAAATCCTACCACATGTGCCATCTTAAATCCTCCCACACGTCCCATCTTAAATCCACCCATATGTCCCATGATGAGTTCTCCTGGATGCCTCCATGTTAAATCCTCCCATATGTCCCATGTTAAGTTCTCCCACATATCCCATGTAAAATCCTCTCACATGTCCCATGTTAAATCCTCCCATATGTCCCATGGTAAATCCTCCCACGTGTCCCATGTTAAGTTCTCCCACATATCCCATGTAAAATCCTCTCACATGTCCCATGTTAAATCCACCCATATGTCCCGTGTTAAACCCTCCCACAGGTCCCATGTTAACCCTCTCAGGCTCAAATTAAGTTATAGTTGCAGGAAAAATCTGATATTTGGAGAAAATGATCAAATGGCGTAGTAATATACAATTCAGACTTTTTTTCAAAATAGTCAAAAATGATCCAAACAATCATCAAGCAACAAGCAAATCTGCAACACCTGCCTGGAGAGGGTTAAATCCTCCCATATGTCTCATGTTAAAACTACCCATATGTCCCGTGTTAAATCCTCCCACATGTCCCAGGTTAAATCCTCACAAATATCCCATGTTAAATCCATAAATATGACCCATGCTAAGTTCTCCTGGATGTCTCATGTTAAATCCTCCCAAATGTCTCATGTTAAATCCACCCAAATGTCTCATGTTAAATCCACCCAAATGTCTCATGTTAAATCAACCCAAATGTCTCATGTTAAATCCTCCCAAATGTCTCATGTTAAATCAACCCAAATGTCTCATGTTAAATCCACCCAAATGTCTCATGGTAAATCCACCCAAATGTCTCATGTTAAATCCTCCCAAATGTCTCATGTTAAATCCACCCAAATGTTTCGTGTTAAATCCACCCAAATGTCTCATGTTAAATCCTCCCTAATATCTCATTTTAAATCCAACCAAATGTCTTATGTTAAATCCACCCAAATGTTTCGTGTTAAATCCACCCAAATGTCTCATGTTAAATCCTCCCAAATATCTCATTTTAAATCCAACCAAATGTCTTATGTTAAATCCACCCAAATGTCTCATGTTAAATCCACCCTAATGTCCCATGTTAAATCAACCCAAATGTCTCATGTTAAATCCTCCCAAATGTCTCATGCTAAATCCACCCAAATGCCTAACATTAAATCCACCCAAATGTCTTATGTTAAATCCTCCCAAATGTCTCAGGTTAAATCCAGCCAAATGTCTCATGTTAAATCCTCCCAAATATCTCATGTTAAATCCAGCCAAATATCTCATGTTAAATCCACTCAAATGTCTCATGTTAAATCCACCCAAATGTCTCATGTTAAATCCTCCCAAATATCTCATGTTAAATCCAGCCAAATATCTCATGTTAAATCCACCCAAATGTCTCATGTTAAATCCAGCCAAATGTCTCATGTTAAATCCTCCCAAATATCTCATGTTAAATCCAGCCAAATGTCTCATGTTAAATCCACTCAAATGTCTCATGTTAAATACACCCAAATGTCTCATGTTAAATCCTCCCAAATGTCTCATGTTAAATCCTCCCAAATGTCTCATGTTAAATCCTCCCAAATGTCTCATGTTAAATCCACTCAAATGTCTCATGTTAAATACACCCAAATGTCTCATGTTAAATCCAGCCAAATGTCTCATGTTAAATCCAGCCAAATGTCTTATGTTAAATCCACCCAAATGTCTCAGGTTTAATCCACCAAAATGTCTTATGTTAAATCCACCCAAATGTCTCATGTAAAATCCTCCCAAATGTCTTATGTTAAATCAACCCAAATGTCTCATGTTAAATCCACCCAAATGTCTCATGTTAAATCCACCCAAATGCCTAACATTAAATCCACCCAAATGTCTCATGTTAAATCCTCCCAAATGTCTCATGTTAAATCCTCCCA
>CAEFZX010017724.1:0-15315 GCA_903066825.1 Alfaro cultratus
TATTGGGGGTGGGGGGGCGCAGCAGGCATTGTGCTCCTTGGAGGGGGGCTCACCCTTTCATACTTTGAAAACCCCTGCTCTAAGCTACATGCTCTGGCTTGGACACGTGGATTTTGTTCTGATGAAGTTAGAACAACTACAACTGAACTTGTCGTAGATCATGTTGCACCTCACTGTATAGAGCGCGCTAGAGTGCAATTATAATTATAAAAAAGCAAACCTTCAGAAGTTACTAGTGCCTTACAGTGATAAATGAAGGGGATGCTCTTTAAAAGGTTTATAAAAACAATTACAGACTTGATAACAACCAGAACTGCATCAGCATCTGCCTTCATATATGCAGATCATATGCTACCCGACAAAAAAGTGCAATATACTGGAAGGAGGATGTATTGACTGACCACCCACAATGCAATTTATTAAACCTAAGCCAGATTGTGGTTTCTGATTATTTGGGTCTGTATGTAGAACATTTAAAGGCAGGTGTAAACCCAAAATATGTATGCATAGGCCATAAGGAAGCGTGTAGGTATAACGACAGAAAAAAATATCAAAATCGTATGAGAAATAATCTCCTGCCAGGCCAATTTTCACTTTATAGAACCAAATGATACCCAATAGTAATACCTAGCACACCATCGCTTTGTGGTACAACTCCGTCATATCTGATATGTCCAGCAGAGTTTCACACCATGCACCTGGGCTGACGGTTCTGTTAGCGGAGTCATACAGCTATTTGTGCTTCTAAACTTTATCTTTCTTTTTTAGAAATTGCATGAAACGTTCCCACCAATTGGACATGCATTTGTTTTTTTTGTTTTGGTTTTTTTTGGGGGGGGAAGGTTTTGAACAAGTACTTTAGCACGCCTCATTTGGAGTCTGACATACAACTCTTCATCTCTCTTTAATGGCTGCTCTGCTCGCCTACGCTTTTCATGATAACAGCCACAGCACAAATAAAGCGGCCCGTACCAGATTTGCACCAGTATTTGCACCAATCTTTGTAAATCACCCTTCATTTTTTTTGTTTGATTTTTAAAAAATTTTCCCACTAGCAATCTAGAGCTCAATTTTGTGTAAACGTTTAAGATTCGGACTGAGGACTTTGAACCAGTGCCAGTGACCTGTTTGTGTCTGCTAATTTAATCTTTTGGCTGGTTGGTTTAAAAACGCTGATATTCAAGTTTATCTGTCTAAATGAGTCTAAATAGTTGTCCTGTTACTAACTAACACTGGATCTCTTTGAAAATATTGGTTTTGGCATTGACTGGCTCTGAAACGGTTAGAAGTCGTTAATTGTTTCATGTTTATCGGTTCTTGTTCTAATATGTAGTATGGTCTGATCGTTTATGTAATTTTGGACTTTGAGTCTGTAGTAGGATGTATCTATGTCTCACTGCAAGATTGTCGGCATTGAAATGTGATTTGTTTTATTTTTTGCTGCAGATTTCTGCCTTCATAAAATGTTTTTAGAGACACAATATTTGGAAAACCTCCACATTGTCCACAGTTTATGTCATTCTACAGATATGCATCATGTGAATGTGCTTGGACATTTTTAAATGATGATTTGATTTTTTTTACAGACAGTGTCTCTCTTTGTAAATCCTAAGCTAAAGGGAAAAAAAAAACCAACTGTTCCTGGAACATAACCTTCCCAAAAGCAGTTTGGTGTCATCATATACTGGAAGAGGGCAGGATTTCAGACTGGCTCCAGTTCCTCTTTGCTATTTTTTACTGTCAAGATTTTTGTTTTCTTCAATTGTCTGCAAAAACAAGCTCACATGTGTGATAGATGAAGCAACTCTACTCCCTTTAGGAGCAGAAATCCAGGCGGAGGAAGTTCAGCATTCTAAAACTGGCTACTTCAGTTTCCCTTCATATGACAGTGTATTAGTCAGCCATAATCAACATGTTCTTAACACCTTTCTCTCTCTAACCCCATGGAAGGAAAATAGTTTCATTTGTTTTTTAATGGAGATGGTGTAACATTTTGCACATATAAGCTTTAAGGAAAAAAAACATGTCATTGAACACAGGAAAACCTGTTTACTGAGTGGCTGCGTGTAAAAATGTGAATGCAAAATAAGCCATTTTAAATGACCGGCACAATCAGGTACTTAAGTTCATTGAATTTATGATATCTGCTTGAACAATGGGAGAAAAAAAATCAACTTCTACAAGAAATCAATCAGTTCAAAAACAGAGATCTACCTGCTCCCCTTAACTCACGTTACGACATGTAGTAAGTTTAGCTACCATAAATACGCAGATGATACACAGCTCTAGGCTATGATGTCACCAGGTGACTCCGAACCCATCCAGGAACTGCTTAGAACAAATCAACGAAACAAATCTGAAGTTATAATCTCTGGACCTAAAGAGGAACGATTTAGAGTGGTGCACATCTTCAGTTACTAGAACTAGAAACGAGAGGCACAAGATCTTTGTGTAGTGATGAACTCTGACCTGAACATTCAGAGCCACATAAAGACAATTAGCAAATCAGCCTTCCATCACCTGAAGAACATTTCCAGATTTAGTGGACTTATGTCTCGGCAAGATTAAGAGAAACTCATCCATGCGTTTATCTTTAGTCGCATTGGTTATTGCAACAATCTCTTCAAGGTCTGCCTAAAAAGCCAATCAGAACTTTCCAGCTTGACTTCTCAATGAAATGAGGAAGTTAGAGCACATCACTCCAATTCTAGAGTCATTTCACTGGCTCCCTCAGAGGATAGACTTTAAAATACTTCTGTTATTTCATAAATGACTGAACGGCTCGGGGCCACAGTACATTAAGAACCTATTGTCATTGTCTGAACCTTCCAGACCCGTCGGGTCGTCTGGTTCAAGTCTATTCTAATTCCCCAGAACCAGAACCAAACATGGAGAAGCAGCAGGTTTTACGCTACTCTCATCTGAAACAAACTTCCAGGAAACTGGAAAACTGCTGAAACGCTGAGTTTCTTTAAATAAAAGATAATGACATTTGTCAAAAATGTCATGTTTATTTCTTGTTTCACAATTGGTTATTGTAACATGTTTTTACGACGTAAAGCACTTTAAACTGGATTACTGCTGAAATGCGCTACATAAATAAACTTGAATTGACTTAAAGTGTCTTTTCTTCCATGTATATAATTCACTTTAGATACATTCAGTTGAGCTATTTTACACCAGTTTCCAACAAATGAAATCTAAAACAACAATTCACAATTTACAAAACAATAATTCAAGTCCATCACATATTCCAGTTTGATCCTACTCATAGAACAGTACAGTCATGTCCAGTTTATTTTCCAAGGTTTTCTACCTAAGAAAACACAGCTGAATGCATCCAGTAACTGACTCTGCAGCAACTGCTGCTTTTAAACAAGCATGCAATGACTGTGGGCGTGCAGGCAATTATATTATCTTGTAATCTTGGCAGGAATTCCTCTGAGTAAGTTCACGGTGAAAGTGAGAAGAACCCACTGCAGTAAAAAAGAGACAGTCGTTGAAAGGGATGTGGTTCATAAAATAAAACTTCAGTCTTAAATTATTCTGTAATTCCATATGGAAATATTTTAAACAGAGCAACATTTGTGGTGCATCTTTTGGTGGCATCAACGCAGGTCTGATGCACAACTGTTTCTGTGTGATTCGTAAAGGTAGCTGGAATAAAGAACTGTGTTTAAATTAGAGTGTAGCCATCCTTCCCATAATTGGCTTTAGCAAAGACTTCAATAAAAGTTTAACAGATTACCGAGTTTTTTTTTCGTTTGTGGTTTCTTGAGGTGTGAGTGGGAGCGCTGCAGGAAAAACAAATCTGTGTTTCACAGATCTTAACTGGTGTGTTGAGTACCTCAACAGTGGCTGTACCAGCATTAGCTAAACACTTGTTGATCCTTGTTTCAGACTTGTGTTTCATTTATTCTGGATCCTTATCCTACTGTGTGTGTGTTTATCTCAGCATGCCTGTCTAATCTCTTTATATGAGTGCAGAGAAACGTGGTTTCCAAAGCAAGGGTGGGCCACCGCACCTGAACCGTATCGCCTCATCAACCTGCATTTTGCTAACACGACTCCTTTGCCCACTCCTTATCAGAGGGGGTTTTCAGAAGTGTTTAAATTACCATAAAAGCATCCCAAGATAATAATCTAGGGCTTTGCAATGAAGGTTTCTGTTTTCCAACCATATCCCAATTGTTACTCTTTGTAGTGGTTTCATATCATTTTTGAAATCCAAATAACAAAGTACTCCTCTATCCTCTATCAAAGTCTACTGTAAAGAAGCATCTAATGGTAGTAGAGATACACATTTTTTTCTTCACTGATTGCTGTTAAATCAAATGAAACTTTGCTTATTTAAGGTCAGTTAAATTATTTATATTTGCTAAATGGCAGAAAACATCGCAAAAACGTTTTTTAGACATTTTTTTGTAACTTACTTCATATTCAGAAAGTTCACAAACATTTGATTAGTATCAGGGATAATTGTAGAGTTTAATCTGTATGATTTGGGTCAAACATTTTGGGTTTCCTCCCTCTAGCTTCTCATAATTGTTTGATGGAGTTTTGACACATTATTCTCGATCCATTTCTCCAGAACTAGCATAATGTCACTGTCATATGCACATTTTCATGTCTTCCCACAACTTCTCCATTGGGCTGAATCTGGGCTTTGTGATGGTAATGCCAACACATTGACTTTGTTGTTCTTCTGATGGTGTTCAGAGGCTTACTATTGTCCTCCTTTTTCCTCTGTCATTTGGCTGCCATCAGCAAACAATCTGCCATTATTTGATGGCAGATTATTGAATACTTGGTTGGGTTCCAAGCATTCAAGCATCCAAGCAGAGAGGGGTTGTTGTTGTATCTTACCCTGTAAATCTGGGAAAAACGAAAAGTTGGATGCAAGCAACTCTTTACTCTTTCTCAAGAATAAAAAGGGGGCATTATGTGGCCTTGAGTGAGCATTTAATTTTTCCACTTGTTGTGGATAAATGAAATGCTGCAAAAATAGGAATTGTCTCAAAAGAAATCATAGTCATTCATTCTTAGTCACCCCAATAGTGGTGTCAATGTTTCATCCCCAATTAAAGATATCATCATGTACATAATCTGTGTATTCTTTAATATTCAAAATAGTCAAAGTACACAAGCCAGTTGACACATAAACTCCATTGTTAAAAGTCGTTTTCTACAACTCAGATATATCCTGATAAGACGAAGACAGTTATTACTACATTACTCACACCACTGCAACTCATAGTTTTAACATTAGTCTGTCGTCACAGCTGCAGGTCATGTATACCAGCATGACCTGCAGAATAAAGTAGGTGTAATCAAAATAGGGGTATGACTTAAATATATATATTTTTAATATCCATAATGAGGTAATGGGTAAAGATCAAATCTGAGTCAAGCAGGAATTTAAGGAATCCACTAGATCTACAATTAGATATGGAACTTTGGAGCAGAAACTTTGTCCTGGGCTTCTTATTCTCTAAAACATTTGAATGTCATTGAAGTACTTGTTATTACTACAGTGTAACTTAAAGGCCCAATAGTGAGTTGTATAATTTGTTATTCTAGGAATGTCCTGTTTCCAGTCAAGTCATTTAAAAATAAAAACTAGAGATAAGACTTTAGATAAAACTGTACTTACAAGAGTCTATTTTCAGTAAAAATAAATAAATAGAAAAGGTCTCAGCAGTCTGAAAATGTAAGATTTTGAACTACACTGTAAACCCCAATGGTGCTTCTTACTGAAAAGAAGTTAGTTATTTGCACTCACTTCAGCTAAATTGTAAAAGTAACTTTTATAAATTGAGCAGAGTAGATCGAAAACGAGCAGCTTGATGTACTAACTCATTTACAATAAGTACACATTAATCATTTAGTTTGGTTTGAGTCAGTGATCACAACGTAAACAATTCAAAGAAACAATAATCAAAGCAATAAAACCTCTTTCTGATGTCATCACATCACCCGATGCTGAGGTGTTTTGCCCGGACTTGTCGGGGAAAGTTCCAGCACAGAAGAATTTTATAAGCTGCAATGTGAAAATTGCAGGGTAAGTGTTTTGTCTTTGATCGTTGTGTTTACACAGAGCTTGCAAGTGAAATTATGCAACTATTTTGCTGATATGCAAAAACAAAATGGGCCATGCTCATGGCGCTTGCTAGCACAGCTTCCGCCTAGCATTATTTGAAGTAAACTCGCATAAATTTAATATGTAGCTGTTGGCGGCTTATTTGGTTGAAATAGTTAAGTAACTTACTATTTCAAATCTACACAGCACACAACTTCTCTGTAAAATACAGTTTAATCTTTTTAACTACAGTTTTTCTAGTTAGATGTATAAACGGAATGTGTCAAAATAGTAAATTTTTTATGCTGAGATAGCGCTTTAACTGAGCGACACTAGATACAGTTTCATCTGGCCCCTGATGGTTACACCAATATTCTCCCATAGTTCTCATCCTTTTCACTCTGCAGTTACAAAAAATTATCGAAGGAAGATTTTTGGAGAGATGTTGCTTGAAATGCTACAGCAGCATCCAAGCCCTTATAACCATTTGAATATTTTTCAGTATTTTGAGACTGAGTTCCTTGAGTTGTGGACGTCAGAGTCTAAAAACGCAACTTTATTTCTACCGTCTGACAGCAAGACATAATGCTGGCTTTTGTGGTGACGGTGATTTTATAGGAACGTGTATATTTTGGATTGCAGTCCTTGGCAATCCTTTGCCACAAAACCGGGAAGCTGATACCACTCTTAGAGGCAAGGTCCAATGCTAAGCACCTCGTTGCTGCGTCATACAAGACCTTAACTGTGAGTGTAAAGGCCTACAAAGAGCGCCACCTAGATGATACAGAATGAGTGAAAACACTGAGGTGACAAAACTGAAAACCTGCAGTCACTTTGCTTTGCCTGGTGGTGCGAAATCATCTATTTTGTCATGGGAGGAAAAACCATATCTCTTATATCAAATGCAAACAGTGCATCTGACAATGTGTGAAGAGGATTCCCGACTGTTCCCTGCCAATACACACTTTGACACTATCAGGAAAATGACATGCCCATCAAGTTAGCAAAAACTTCTTCAATTGTCTATTAAAAAAATACAGTAACTTGATAGTATTCATACTCCTTGAATGTTTCCATATTTTGTCACATTACAACCACAAACATAAATCTATTTAATTAGAATTTTATGTGAAAGCAGACTCAAGTTCCAAGGAACAACTGATGCATAAAGTTAGGCATAAAGTCGTGGAGAAGTTTAAAGCAGGCTTAGACTATAAAGATATTTGTCAAGCTTTGAACGTTTCACAGAGTGCTATTCAAGCCAAATGAAAGACGACACAACTGTAAACCTTCCAAGACAAGCATTATATCTAAATTTGCAGGCTGAGCAAGGAGAGCGCTGATCAGAGATGCAGCCAAGAGGCTGTGGTGATTCTGGACCAAATGCAGAGGTCCATTGGTCAGGTGGGGGGATCTGCCATCAGGACAACTGTTAGTTACGCACTCAACAAATATGTTCTTTAAGGAAGAGTGGCAAGAAGAACGTCAATGATAAAAAAAAAAGTAAATAAATAAAAAAATAAATACTCTTGCAGTTTGCCAGAAGCCATGTTGGGGGAAAAGCAAACATGTAAATGAAGGTGGTTTGGTCAGTAAAGTTTGGTCAGAAGAAACCAAAATGTAACTTTCAGGCCAAAATGCAAAATACTAAAACTGTACATCACCACTTTGAACACAACATCTCCACTGTCAAATATGGTGGTAGCAACATTATGCTCTTGGGTTGCTTCTCTTCAGCAGGGACAGGGAAGCTGGTCAGAGTTGAACACGGCTGGAGCCAAATACAGGGCAGGAAGAAAACCTGTTGGAGTCTGCAGACGAAACCAGACTCAAGATTAAAAGATTGGAATATGGTTTCACCTTCCAGTAGGACAAAGACCCTAAACATGAAGCCAGAGCTACAATGGAATGGTTCAAAACAAAACGTATTCATGTGTTAGAATGGGCTAGTCAAAGTCCAGACCTAAACCCAATCAAGAATCTGTGGTGCGGTCTGAAAACTGCTGCTCCCAAATGCCCTCCATCTGATGTGTCTTGAGCTTGAGTTGTTTTGCAAAAAAGAATGGGCAAACATTTCAGTCACATGATGTTCAAATCTGCTAGAGACAAACCCTAAAACACTTGCTGCTGGAGTTGCAGCAAAAGGTGGTTCTACAAAGTATAGACTCATGGATACTTTTTCACACCAAACGTTTCAGTTTTCATTTGTAAAAATATGTTTTGAATCCAGTATAATTTTCTTTGTACTTCAGAATTGTATACCATTCTGTGTTGGTCTTTTACACAAGTATAGTATTAATGTTTGTGGTTGTAATGAAACAAAATATGGAAAGACTCAAAAAGGTACGAATACTTTTACGAGCCACTGTTTGACTTCTGATATTATGTTTGTCTCAATGAAAACAAGATTACAATTAATTTAAAAAAGTGACATGTTGTATTTAGTCCAACGATCAAGAGCCCAGAATAAAAAATCTTCCAGCCACAACCAGGATGTGCATCCAACCAATATGTAGCTATTTATGGTTTTCTGTTTCATCAGACCATTCTGACTCACACTAGCAAAACCTATCTGCAGGACCTTCTGCTAACCTCTGAAGCAGCAATACTTGATGCCTGTTGCAGTTTATTTACTGATTGTTTAAGATTAAAGTATTTTTTTGTCTCTGCTCCCCTTTATCTTGTGTATTTGTGTGTACAATACATTGTTTCTGGATTCCTACACAGAGTGCAAGAAGCGTACTGAGCGATGCTCAATAGTGAGAGAGATCAAGCATCAGTAATAAGTACTTGATTCCTCTAAACAGTCTGAAAGGTTTTAATGCTCAGTCATTCATCTAACACACATTGTGTTGTCAAAAGTGTCTCACTACCATGTTTAGCTGAAGAAAAAAAAAAACTAAACTATCATTTTCCAACTTTAAATGTTGTGACTTTTCCTAAATGGATCCCATCATTAGAGAAAGTGATACTTTATCTTTGCTTCCATGTGGGCTGTACACCACTAGGGTACAAAGATTGTCTTATGGGTCATTTTTGACCCGTGAATTATAAAAGCGTTTAAACACCAGAAAAAGAGTTCAAAGGTCACACACACACACACACACACACACACACACACACACACACATATATCAAAGAAACTGTATTGATGTACGAATTGAACTTGCATTTGACCTGCACCTGAACTCTCGATCTGTAGATAACCCCTCACATCAACAAAAAACAATCTCAGACATAGCAAAAACAAATTAGGTATAGAGGACATGAAGGTACGCTGAATCTGAGTGCCGCTAGCTGGTTCCTTGCTGAAGCTATGAGTAGACGTTTCACTGCCCAGCAGGTCATCGCTATACGTTCGTACATTGAACATCTTCAATGTTCTTATGCTGAAATGTTAAACAATCTCAGCATAAGATATTGTTCATCATCATAAGATTGTTCATCTTATGTTGAACAATTTCAACATAACATATTGCAACATCTTATTTCAACATAAGATGTTGAAATTGTTCAACATCAATATAATTATAGAATTGCAAGATAGCATTAAGATGCTATCTTCTTAATATAAGAGTTGATGTTGAAAATTGTTCACAGAATCAAGCAACATTTTTGTTTTGTTTTGTCATGGGAGTTATTTTTATAATTCACTTCCTACAAAATACAAAGGAATGAACCGTTGGCAAAAAGCTCCAGATTGTTGACTTACTTCACATTTATATTATTACAATAAGAACAAAAACTGTGTAAAAGAAAACTGTTATGACACTTGGTTTGTGGCAAAAAAGAAGAAAGAAAGTAATACTATTGATCGTACTTTTATCATGTAACTTTTGTGTAAAAAAAAAACATGATAGAAAATTAATTAGATTGAGTTGAATTAATAAATAACATATTGCTTCATGATGCCAAATAGATTTTGGATTTAAAATTCACTTAATCTGCTTTATTTTGGGGCTTTGGCAGGGTGGGTCATTTTTGACCTGTAAGGCAAGGGGAGTAAACAGGATGTTAAAATCCCACAAGGGTTAAAACTCTTTAATCTTTTGTACACCGCACAGCGTCTACCTAAGACCTGCCAGGTGAGTTGTACTGGTTTTGTACACCTCTCAGATCAAGTGTTTTGATCCCTGCACCCAGACAGATCAGCTTTGATATAATCACCTTTGTGTGACATGACACGTCACACTTCAAAGAACAGAAGTCGTCTGCCTCAACAGATTTAAAGAAAATATTTTTCTTTTTCTTTTTTGAGTGTGACGTTCTTGTGAGTAGTTGTGGTTTACTTGGAGTAGACAGCAGTCATAACAGCTGTCACTTTGGAGAATTATTGATTATTTAGTTTAGATAAAAAGTTGACTTATGCTGTGACTAAAGGTCCAGCTGAGAGAAATTGCTACACTTTAAACATTTTGCATAGGATCTATATCTATTTGAAGAAAACACAAGTTACAACATACACTGAACAAAAATAGAAATGCCCCATGTCAAATGTAAGAGTTTTATGAACATTTGGGTTACGCAATATATAGAGAAACTCAAATTATATTTCCAGTAATTACTTATCTCCATATCGGCATTGATAATATCGTGGTTTGGCCGTTTGTAGCGGATTGACAGTCCTTTGAACATGATAGGGGTCAGGTAGAGGAATTTGATTTTGACCAAGTTGGCTTCTCGTAGGTGGTTACGGACAGTGATGAGTCTGTTGTGCAGACCAATAGTCTCATCAGCTGTGTATGTCGCTGGTCTTAGCCGATCCTGCAGATGGATGTGGCGATTTTGTGCAGGAGTGGTCACACATGGCCGACGAGGATGAGGTCGATTTGCAGTACAGTAGCGCCAATCTGTTGGAAACCAACTCTTAAACGACCTATAGTCCGATAATGGACATTGAGTCGTGCAGCTACTGCTCTGATGGAAATCCCTGCATCCAACATGCCAATGGCACGCTCCCGAATAACTTGTGACATCTGAGGAGTTATGACTTGTGACAAAATTTGACATTTTGGAGCGGCCTTTTACTGTCCCCAGCCCAAGGATTGTCCAGTTGTTGCTCATTTTGTCTGATCATCCACTGGACATGCAACACCCATGCACTGAGTTAAAAAACAACTCACTGAGTAATGCTCACTGACAGCAAGCTGGAAAAATTATACACAAATAAAGAGAAATGTTACTTTCACTGTGGACACTAACTTTCCTCTTCGACACTGTGATCTAAGATGGACACAAGCCATTTGACACCTGCAGTCAAAAGGTACCGGAATGACATTTTTCATTAAACTGTTTTGAAACTGAATATTCAAATTGATTCAGATGGGAAGAACTTTGGCTTTTTAGAGAAAAAGGCGAAGCTTTTGGCTTTTTCTCAAAAAGCCAAAAGTTTTCTCTGAAAAAGGCTTTTCAGAGAAAAGCCAAAAGGAAGCCAAACATTTCGGCAGATAAAGAACCTTACCCAGCAGATACGGTTCTTTTTAAAGTCGACATCGACTAGTCGCTGTGACATTGTCCAAATGTAAGCAAAAATGCTTCACAGCAACTTCCAGATAGTGGCAA
This sequence comes from Alfaro cultratus, assembly GCA_903066825.1. Classification (NCBI taxonomy): domain Eukaryota; kingdom Metazoa; phylum Chordata; class Actinopteri; order Cyprinodontiformes; family Poeciliidae; genus Alfaro; species Alfaro cultratus. Next base: position 11,642 of record CAEFZX010017724.1, read on the forward strand.
CATTGCAGGAAATTATCAACCAGTAACAATTGGCGCCAAAAAAGAAATTCTAATCTTGGCTACCAGTAACTTCAGGAAGGACAGAATTGATCAGACAGCCGCAATGTTAAACAATATTCTGTCCTCACCAGATGCAACAAGCAGTTTTACCAGCAGATTAAATGAAACAGATTCCTTGACAGCACACAGTGGTCCGTGGAGGCAGACTTTCATTTCGGAGCAGCTAGCTGAAGTTAGGCAGTGCCACCAGGAAATCAAAATAAACTATATTCCTTTTATTATTTAGAAATGTATTTTTTTCAAACAATAAAGATTTTGTTTTCTAAATAAATTCTGTATATTTTATTAACCAGCCAGCACCCTTCAGGTCCCGACATACCTTTGTTGTTTAAACAAAGACAAGTAGTAATGCTCTGATGCTCCTCATGCTGAAAGTTGTTTTATGACTGAACCAAGCTCGAGGGTTCGTAGACCCCCACGTTTCCAAGCCCAACAGAGCTTCAGACCTTGAGCTACAAACAGGAAAAGAAGGTAATATGTGTAATATACGGATTTCGCCAAAAAATATTTACACTGGAATGCTACATATGTAATATCAATCATTCTGCAGTCTTTGATTGTGCCATATGTGGATTTGAGAGGGGAACATAAAATCCACATTTCACAAATTTCCATTGATTTCAGAAAGACTTGTCCAGACCGATGCTTGAAGGTCCAGATGAAAGCCAAAAAGGACCAATGAACAGTTCAGGTTTGTTTCATCAACTTCCAGCATTGTTTTTTTTTTATCAACATCTTATGTTTTAAAACTGATTTGAAGAAAACATTTCTTCCCTTGAGTTCATTCAATTTTCAACCTGTATCTAAAACCATAACAGAGATTAAGAGATTTTATATTTTCCTTGTATTTGGTAGAATTGTTAAACAGCATACTTCAGGGTGATACATTTTATTTCCTTCCACAAAATTTGTTCTCTTGATTGTCCTCTTTAACTCACATTTGTATTTCACATTATTTTCATACATTTACATTTACAGCTCTGTCTGGAATTTGTTATGGGGGCTTTGTGATGGCAACACAGAAACATTCATATGTTGTCTGCAAGTCTTCCAGTGATCCATTATTTTCTATTAGTCTGCTGTTCTACATCTTTATTTATGCCCTGGTTTCACACAATGTGTGTGTGTGAGATGCTTCCAAATCAAATGTTCTGAGTTAACTGGCTTCTCCAAATTGTGTAAAAGGCATTTCCGCTTGTTAGGGCATGCAAAGTTGTAAGCAAATTGTATAAAAGCGGAAAAAAAAATCGGATTGTTGGATGTAATTTCAGGGCATAAGGAAGAGAAAGCTGGGTATATTTATTTACTTAAGTACACAACTTGTTTCAACTGTAACACAATAAACAAGCATACTTGTTACTAGAACTGTTTTTTGACCTTTGAACTGTAAATGGCAGCAAATGTAAATGTTGAATATAAATTCAAAAATGTTTCTTTGACACAGATGGGGAAGAATTATCCGTGCTTGAAAAACATCCTTATATTTGCAACTAGAGCAAGTGAGATTCAAGCAATTTGCTTTGCTCCAGGTTCATCCATTGAGCTTCTCAAAAAAGGGAAGTGAAGAAAGTTTGTCAAAACTGCTTCCCATGGCAAACACCTGCATAAACTGCTTAGTTTATGCAAAAGCAAAGCAAAGTCCCCAACATGGACTTTGCTTTCAGGAACACACAGGCATTTGGAAGAATATGAAAGGTTTTTGCTTGAGTGACTTAACACTTGTTGCTCTGTATAGATATGTTAAAAATAAAGTCTACAGCTGTCTGTACACAGCCCTAGACTGTCTAGAGATGTGCAGACAGTATAGTCAGTGTGACTATGCAGTATGTACAGCATAGTCAGTGTACAGTCAGATATGCATATGCTGTACAGCATACAGATGTCTAGAGATGAGCAACAAGTGTTAAGTCACTCAAGCAAAAAAATTTGATGTTCTTCCAAATCCCTGAAACCAAAGTCCATGTTGTGCTTAATCATCTAATAAATGATGATTAAGCAAGCCATTCCTATAAACTCCCACGCCTATAGGATTGGGAGTTTCAAGCAGTTTATGCAGGTGTTTGCCATGGGAAGCAGTTCTGAGAAACTTTCTTCACTGCCCTTTTTTGAGAGGCTCAATGGATGAACCTGGAGCAAAGCAAATTGCTTGAATCTCACTTGCTCTAGTTGCAAATATAAGGATGTTTATCAAGCATGGATGATCCTTCCCCCTCTGTCTCAAAGAAAAGCTTTTGAATTTATAACCATTATGACAATGCTGCCATTTACAGTTCAAAGTTCATAAAACAGTTCTAGTAACAAGTATGCTTGTTTATTGTGTTGCAGTTGAAACAAGTTGTGTACTTAAATAAATAAATATACCTAGCTTTTTCTTCCTTATTTTCTGAAATTACATCCGACAATCCAATTTTGTTTTTCACTTTCATAGAGTCAGTATGACTGTATGTACAGTGACTATGCTGTACATACTGCATAGTCACTGTGACTATGCAGTATGTACAGCATATGCACACGGTGTAGACACTTCCTAAAACCTTTAACTCATACACAATGCCTGCTTGAGTCGTTCTTGGAAGCTGAAGAGGCAACAAAGGTTCCAATGTCTGCATGGCAGTTTCATGTGCAAACTCAATAATCATGTTTTTATAGTAATCTGATTTAGGGTCATCCAAGCGAATGTAACGGTTAATGGAACCATACTTCTGGAAAAAGGTTGACACTTCCTCATCTATTTCTGACCCTGTTAAACCACAAACAACCACAGAATGGGGAATTTGGATGGACTCCCAGAGTACCACATCCATTTTTTTTAGAGAAGTACTTGGCACATTCTAACAATACATGTAAGATGTCTGACAAACACACACACTCATTCTCCTTGCTGGCTCGCCAAAGCTTCCTCTGTAACATAGTAGAGTATTATATATTTTAGACAAATAGACCAATAGGTTCTTCTATCGGAGCACAGTTGGATGAATTTAAAGAACAACTGGCTTTAGTGACATCCATCCATCCATCCATTTTCTTTACACACTTGTCCCTAATGGGGTCGGGAGGTGCTGGTGTCTATCTCCAGCTACGTTCCGGGCGAGAGGCGGGGTTCACCCTGGACAGGTCGCCAGTCTGTCGCAGGCTCTAGTGACATAAACCATAAACTTGACCAACAGTTGTACTAGACACACAATTATGAAAATAAAATTACACAAAATAAAATACATAACAGCAACACTTGGCAAAAAAAAAAAAAATTGATCACATCGAGTACGCTAATGCCCTAAATAAGCTGGAACTGACGAGATATCTCTGAAGAATATGCGCATATTTAGGATATGATCCGTATTATCTCTGTAAAAAAAAAACTTGTTATATAATCTTGAGGATTTACCCGGCGTCGAAGTGATCCACATAATCTGGTGCTGGAGAGTTCATATTATCCGACAAGCCAGAAGAAAGTTTTCAAAAGCCAGGAGAATACAATCATTTAGTTTCAGGTTGGGTCAACGATTAAGTAATTAGTCTATGGCAGGGGTCCCCAACGTCGGTCCTCGAGGGCGCGTATCCTGCATGTTTTAGTTCTCCCCTGGTCGTACCAACAACCTTTTCAGCATGTCAGT
>CAEFZX010017735.1:0-32452 GCA_903066825.1 Alfaro cultratus
CCTCTGGAGGATGACAGAGGAAGCAGCAGCCTGCTCCAAAAACCCTTACACGGGGAGGATTCCCCGGAACCCGACACAAGCAATGAGATTGTTTCCCTTTTCTTCCTTCTCACATTAACTGAGAACATGCCATTGCAATGTTTGCCAATTGCAATGGCATGGGCAGACATGAAAGCTGGGACTTGGAAAATAATCTTAATGCAACACATTTACCAGGATGCTTCTTATAGCAATTTGACTTTAAATAATCACTAAAGATCTTAGACAAAAAAAAAAAATTAAATCCACTTTTTACAGAGTGAGCCTTGGCTTCTTCTCAAAATACTTCCACATGTTTTATAATTGCCATAGTTTTCTGAAATCCATGCAATATTCCTACATATGGTTAAAGTAGGGCCAATTAAATACACATAAAGAAAGAATTTTAAAAATAAATCTAAGTAGGAAGAAAAATCACAACATAGATATAATAGATCTCAGATTAGTTGCTCTATGCTCCATGTCATCAGAGACATGTTGAGTAAAACAGAAAAATAGAAATTCTTTTGTAAAACAGCCTTGACATATTCAAACTCAATAAAGTAATCTATATTGAGTTTGGTTGATTTTACAAAAACATCTGGTGAATAACTTTAGTGAGAACAACAATGGCTTCAGTCATGAAGTATTAAGCTAAAACTGTCTGAATCTCTCAGTCTGTTTCCCTTTATGGCTTTCATGTCTGAGAAGAAGCGTCCCACTTGACTCAGAGACCATTAGGAGATGAGAGGAGTGATGAGGTCTGCTTTTTAGAGAGGGCAGAGGTGAGGGGAAGAGGTTCGACTTTGACGGCACGGTACACAGGGGGCTGAATGTTTGGGTGACTAAAACAGTAGCTGCTCCCACAGTCCTGCAGCTCTTCGTCAACCATGATTCCCACTCTGGAGAGAGGCGACCTTTGTTTCCAACAAAATCCAGATTAAAAGAGAGCATCCGGACGTCGGAGGGATAGATCACTTATAATGGCTGCTGACTCATCAGGCCACATGCAAAGACTTATATATCTGGAATGAAATAAATAGACAAACTTAAAAAAAAAAACATAAAAACATATTGGGCAAAAGATGTATGGTGTTAAGGTCTTCCAATTAAAGTTTTCTGCCTCATCTGCTGCTGCTTCTTAGGTCTTTCTTTTCCAGCAGTCCATTTGATGTTTTTCCTTCAGTTTTGCACATCTTTAATGTGAAAACATGGCCCAGGCTGTTCTTTTGATGCATCGCCCCCTACTGCTCACTTTGTCTCTCAAATGAGAGGTTGCTGTCTTAATGCAGCCTCTACTCCACCTAGAGGACAATGTAAGGATAAGCTCAGTGTTTATCGTGGTGTTTTCAGGGTTATGTGCTCTTTTCGTTGCATTTTGCTGTGTCTCCTGTATAAGCTACAACAAAAAGAAAGAGAAAAAGAAATAAACAAACAGACAAACACAAAAATGATGGTAAAATACAGTAATGTTTATGATTGAAATCTGACAAAACGTTGAAACGTTCAAGGTGTAGAAGAAGGACATTAGCGAGGCAGTGTAATATCCCACTGATGTACCTGGTCAAAGGCTGGAGCAGAAAATAGCCTTCATAGATTTACTTTCTTTGGTTAACTGCATGTTTACATAGAGTGTGCTTTATACTGTGAATAAGCACAGAACAGTGAGACAAAAGCATCCAAAAAGGCACTTTGCGTGTTTCTGTAAGAGTTGCTGATTTATTTAAACTAGTCACAAAGCAAAAACATTAACATTTAATTCTGTTTGTAGATTACGAGGCTTCAAAAGCTAACAAGCACAACAAGGCCTGTTTAAAACACGTTTTCCTTTCATCCCCCACTTTTAAAGATCAAAGTTAGGAAGAAAAGAAGGGCTGATCCACTCCAACCACACTGTCTCTGTGTCACATGAACACACACATACACACAGTTGGCTGTTGTTGGCTGTGAGTGGGGTACTGTGGGGAGAGTGGGGCTCAGTGTGACCAGGCAGAGGCCAGCGTTGCAGGCAGGCAGGCAGTGGAGAGAGTGCTGTGCCGCAGAGACGTGCCCGGGGTGGATAAACCATGCTCACTGAGCGGGAGAAACACTCTGCCCAGGACACAAGATGAAGGTAGAGAGGAAGCCCTCCTCTAAATTCAGCAACTTCAGGGACATTCCTCCACTGTTGACGCTCTTCGGCCTCTACCTCCTCCTCGCCCTCTTCACGGGTAGGTACCGATATTTGCCATCCAATCAAGAAAGTTAACCAAACTAACAGAACATTTTAAAAACTGTCACCTGGAAAACATGAAGGGTGTTACCTTTTTTTTTTTTTATCCCTGACATCATTCTTCAAATGGAAATAACCGAGAGGCTAAATGAGTCTAAGAGATTTTGCCTTTTGTGTTTGTGCGCTTTGTCTCTGAATGGGTTTGCTGAGTTCCCACTTTGTGCCTAAAGGGAACTTGAAGAGGCCATTAAGAGAGTATATGAAGAGGACAATACGAGGTCAAGAGTGATGATTAAGAACAGTTAATATTTTTAAGTGCTTGTTCCAGACGACTAACCAAGAAAAATTTATTTTACAACAGTACCATGGGCCCAGTTTACCCAAGCAGGCCACATTTGGTTAGAATCACTGGATCCTGTGTCTATCTCCAGCTTCACCAGTGACAAAGAATTTCTCTCTGTAAGCCTCCCTCTCTCTCTCTCTCTTTCTCTCTCTCTCTCTCTCTCTTGTTCTCTCTCTTTCGCTCGCTCTTTCAAGGGAGGAAACTCATTGCAACAATCGTGCCCTTTGTGTTATTGCCTTGGCAACTCTTGTCAAGGGGACCAAACGGTTACCACAGCAATGAGGCGATGCCCTGCTAACTGCTTCTCTGTAAAAGAGAGTCGCAGACTCTCCCTCTCTCACAGGCTGATCTCTCCATCACTGGAGCCGAACAGTAGGATGCCCTCCATCAGGCTCGCAGCCAATGTTTGGACCTCCATGTGTCCAGCTACGGCTGAGTTATAGCTACCTCCACTGTGAACCTAATGGCTTTGCTTTGTTTGGTTTCCCAGACAGGGCTCCACTGTAAAGGTAAAATGTGACTTACAATATAAAGCCTTATCCCCATAAGCTCCTGGGAGGTGGGCAATAACAGGGGAACACAAATCAAAATTAGTACAAGGCTTGTTCTCTCTCTCTAAGAGGTCATGAGAAATTCCAGCAGTGAGTTTCTGAGAAGCAGATTAGCGACTGAGATGTATAGGATCAAAAAAAAACAGGCATGCGTGTCATTAAGTCAGTCTCTGGAGCACTCCGCTTCACTCACTGAAGAGGAAGTTGTTATAATCAAAAAAGAGAGGTCTTCTAAAAAGTTTCACATCTTTTTAAATGGCATTCCCTCCAGCCCTGCATAACCTTTTCATCCTCAGATTTTTTAATTATTTGTTTCTAACACCACTCATGTTGGCCACCTTCCAAAATGCTTAAAAGAAAAAAAGTTGTTCGTGGTGTGAGAGGTCAACTAATTAGTTCATGACAGTTGCTCATCGTTGTAGGTGTGCCAAACTTGCCACGAGGCAAGAAATATGTAGATGACTTGCAGTCGATAGCAACACAGAAACTGAACAGCGAATGACTCTTTCAAATAGTGTGGGGGCATGCACCATCAGCAGCTATCTTTAGACTACATGTTGGACTTTGCAGATCAGCTTCAAGGTCTATAATGCAATATGACACATTGAAATCAAGCAGGGGTAACAGAAAGGGATACTACTTAAAAAAAATAAATGATTCTATTGTACAGATTAAAAACAATCAGCTACACCAAAGGAATGTTCCCTTCAAAGTTTCTTTTTACTGAGTTTTTTACCTCTTCCTGGTGTTCTGCTAATTTTGTATCGATGTAGGCTCTAATTGTTCTTTTACTTTCTTTAAAAGTCCCTGTTTAATTCTTGTTCAGCTCTGTGTTCATTTCTGTTTTTATTATTTCTCACCTTCCCTCTGTTAATCTGATCAGATTTTTCCTCTGCTGCACAACATTTCCCCAACTATTCACAGCTGGTTTCTATGCTACTCATGAACAAGTGAAAGATGAAGCCTGTCACTTTCCTCGAGGGTTGGCAGAACATTAATCAGCAGGAGGTCTACAGTGACTCTGGAGGAGCAGTAGAAATCCATAGCTCACATGGTGTGGCGGTGATCCGTTTCCTCTGCAGAGACAGGCAGGCTTGTCATGCATCACAGGAACATGGACATAGCTAAATGCAGCACAGTCCTGAAGAAAAACTGATTTATTTTGTGAAGAAAAGCTGAAAGCTCACATTCCTGCAGGATGATGATCCCAAAATGTTCAGCCATATTGGCAATGAAATGGTGTCGTTCCAACAATGTTCATTTTTTACAGTATTTCTGAGAATCTGCGACAACACATAGCAAATTATTATGAAAGAAAATGTCCATTCGATCTGAAAAGTTTCATCTATTTTATAACCCAAAACTTTCAGTCACTAAATAAATGAGAGACAAATCTCAAAAGATCTACAGCAGTAGCAGCATAACGATGATTCAGCAAAGTGTTGGTTTAGTGAAACTTAATACAATGCAAACACAGATCACACTTTTCGGAATTTTATGAGTAAAATTAGAAAAGTTTACAATCCCCCTCTTCACAATTAAGCACCATGTTGCGATTGTCTGTCACATAAAATGCCAATAAAATGAATAACTTTGTGGCCTTATTGTGAAAACAAATATATATTTAAGAAGTGAACAAGGTCTGAATACTCTCTCAACTGCACATTTTGCCATCAGTTCTTGACCTCACCACTGTCTCTCTGCCCTCCAGGTGAGGCACTCGGCGTGAACGTGACCAGCCAGACCCAAGTGGTGAGGGGAACGGTGGGCAGAGAGGCCCTCCTGTCGGTCAGCTACTCCAGCAGCAGCGCTGACAAGCCTGTCATCAAGTGGCAGGTCAAGAAGGACAAAGTAAAGCCTGTCACCGTTGTTCAGTCAATCGGCACAGAGATCATCGGAAACCTGAGGCCTGAGTATCGCCACCGAATCCAGGTGTTCGAGAATGGCTCCCTGCTGCTCCACAACCTGCAGCTGTCAGATGAAGGGACGTATGAGGTCGAAATCTCCATCACAGACGACACGTTCACCGGAGAGCATTACATTGAGCTGACTGTGGATGGTATTCAGACTAACTTTGTGCACCACATTGGTTTTAAATAATATACCATGCTATTTATTTTTAAATAATATATTTATGTGTATATGTGTGTATGAAAAAAAAGCATTGTCAAAACAGTGTGATTGCAATATGGGTTTATGGGCTGTGTTAGTGAGTTTCCTATCATAAGAAATTCACTCTCAAACCCACTATTCAAATGCAGCTCAAAACAGAATTTCATAAAAAATGAATATTTTTTGTCACTTATTTTACACAGTGAAATATATTAGTTGATCTCAATAATATGGACTATATTTTACATTCCCTGTGAGACACAATCAACAAAATTGCAAGAAATGCAGGCTTGAAATACTGTGACGAAAAATATAAAACTGTTTCACCATGTTCTGCGTCTTTGTGCCGTACTTGTACTTTGGTCCTGTTATCCTCCTCAGTTCCTGTGTCAAAACCTTACATCCAGATGATGGCTTCTTCTGTCCTGGAGTACAGCGAGAATTTCCACCTCCACTGCTCCCACGATAACGGCACAAAGCCCACATACAGCTGGCTGAAAGGAGGGAAGGTGCTGACCAATGACTCACGCCTTCTGCTTTCACACGACCAGAAGGTGTTGACCATCTCACGCGTCCTGATGTCCGATGACGACATCTATGCCTGCACAGTGGAGAACCCCATCAGCAGCATGAAGAGCGTCCCTGTTCGGCTCACCGTCTACAGTAGGTGACATGTTACTCTGCCAGAAGCTTTACTAACACAAGATCACAAGAGGAAGGAGATGATGGACAATCAAAACCTGTTGAGTTGAGCTGGGTAATTTGTCCTAAATGCATCAAAGGCTTGCCTCAAAATATTTTTCAGCTCTAAAAAATTTAAGGTGAAAATATCTGAAATATTGTGCTTGAGTACAGAACCTCTGAACAGTTGCATTGAACACTGAATATTGATTTATATACAATTTGTTTTAATTCCTTATATTGGTCTTGATCAATAGTTATTTTCAACTTCTTTTAAAGGTTTCCTCTGATTGTTTTTTGACTAATTTTCTTTGCAGTCTTTGTGTCCAATTTTGACAACATAAAAAAAATTCGAATAAATGTGAAACAGAAGACATAAGCAAATACTAAGAAATGGAAATGTTACATGAATGAAAAATATGGTTTTGGAAACTACCATTGCTACTTTATGACATTTGTACTGAAATCCCTCAAACATTTTACATTGTATTTGTTCCTATAAATGTAAATCTGCCCATTCATATATCAGAGATAATGAGTCTTCCTTCTCAAAACATTTTAAGCTTAACACTGTCAATGTTGTTCATACTAACATATTTAACTATTTCTCAGGAGAGACTAATTGCTGGTTGGGCATCATATTTACAAATTACTTTCAACAACAACAAAATTGATGAGAATCAATGTTTGACTCTCTCTGGTTCAGTTAAATGGAAAATCCCAGATGCATAAATGAATGGAAGAGAGGCGACAGCTTTTGTGTTTTTTTTGTATTTTATTTTTATGAAGAGTGTATTAATCACTTAATTTGAAGGGGTTTATAGCAACAACTATATAGCAAGAGTTACATTTTAAAGCAAATTGAACAAGTTCTGCATGACTGCGAGCTTTCATGAGATTTTTTTTGCAAACTGGCTGTAGGAATAAATAAATGTTTACTTTAAGGACTTTTTCTAAATGTTGGCTCATTAACTTCTAGCTAAAACCACAAGCACTTGTGGATGATCACAACTTAGGAATGATTTTGAGCTAAATAACATATTGATATTTAGACTTCATAATTTTAAATTAGCTTAAGCAAAGGTTTGCAGAGTTGTACATTTTTAGGTAAGTAGAACATCCCATGAGTTCGGAAGCCTTTTATCATCTCTGAATTAAAACTAAAAACATACATGACTGAGTGGAAAAGCAGCCGAAGTTCAAGGAAAGTCTTTATAAAACATACAGAAAGCTGAAAGGAAGACTTAAGACCACCTTACTTTACAGAAGCAAACCATGCAAAAATGAAGTGTGTCTCAGGACTTTCAGTACTTTGTTTACAAACCGTTCATTTTCAGGGGCCCATCAAAGCAATTATCAACTCACGGCAGCCAGTACACAGGCATGCCGGCCTCCCTAACAATGTTGTTGACAACAAGTGCAAATCCTGGCTGTGTTCGTAAGAGCGATGCCTCAGAGCGGCTGTTATGGGGCGCCAGGGCAGAACTGTAAACCAGGCAGGGAGAGATGGGCGGGGGGGCGTCTAATCCAATGAATGAAGAGTTATTTGTGAGGAGGGAGACGGAAAAGGAGGCAGGTGGGGAGAGCGCTTTGCCTCAGTGAGCCTCAGTAATTCTGACTTAATTATTGCAGTGCTGTTATGTGATGCATGAGCAGATTGCTACAGGCCCTCCGACATGCGCCACACTTCCTCTGCATGCATAGCAGCGCCACACAAAATCTCAGAGTGACTCCCCTTTTGTCCACTGCATCCAAGTCATGCCAGTGGAGCCCCAGTAAGAAAAAAGAATTGCAACAAAAGAACTGACCAGAAAGGTTTCAGATTTAATTGCAGCAGCTATAACATGTTTAAAAGGCAGAACTTTAATTACACTTTTATTAATGCCTCTCTTTCTATGTTTTTTTTTTTTTTTCTGTCTACCACTCTGGTTTAGGACGGAGCTCGCTATACATCATCCTGTCCACCGGGGGCATATTCCTCCTAATCACCCTGGTGACAGTGTGTGCTTGCTGGAAACCTTCCAAGTAGGAGCTGTTCTTTTATCTCCCCTCTCTTCTTTTCCAACACTTTTCCTCTCAGCCTGTTTTTCCTCCTACTCTTAGAGGCTTTGATAAAGCAAACAATAATGTGACAAGAATTTCAAGTAGCTTAGCTGTGAAGTGAAAAAAAAGCCATGATATTTGCTGTGTCTGAGTTTATCAGAAAGTTTAAGTTAATTTTTTGGCATTAGTGCATGTTTCTTTGGTGTTTGTTGCAGAAAGAAGCATCGACCTGTTCCCCAAAGAGCTCCTATCTACATGGAGCAAAGTGAAAATGGCCATGATGGTGAGAAACAGTTGAACTTTATCCTTTTTTAAGCTGAAAGGAAGATTTAAATCATGTTATTCTGGATTTGGGAATATGTTTGAGCCAAGCATCCCTAACCAGTCAGTGTAATCCCAACTCCTTGTAGACTAGAGTCTATATTAGTTTAAGCAGTGAGTCCTTCTTTAACAACACAGTGTGGTGTATGTACACAACTAATTACTGTTGGTGCGTATTCAACAGATAAGAAAGGTCTTAGTGGAAGTACTCTGCTGCCATCTAGTGGTTGTAGTTAAGCCCAGTAAATACACAAATGTGTATGTGTTGTTGGTGCTATATTCTGCTCTGTTCATACATATCTTAAAACTGAATAAGTATTTTGTATTCTGGTAAATAAATTCAGGAAATAAATACCATATCTAAAATGAGAAGAGTGCCAATCAAACATTTGTGACCAGTATCCAATCTCCAGTGTTTGTAAACTCTTGTCCTCCTAAAACCGATTTTTACCCAGACAGACAGAATTCAACAGAATTCAAATTATCAATCTTGTTACTATGAACGTTTATGATTTATTTATGCAAAGAACAGAGACAAAGTTGACATGCGAGAGTGAAGGAGCAGCTACAATTTAAACTTGTGTTAGCAATCAGCACAACGAGCTCAGTCAGCAGCTACAAACATGAATTTGTGTCGTATCCCCTCTAGAATGTAGACACTTACCTTAACTCGGACATTTCCAAAAACGCTGCCAACATTTCCAAATCCAGTATGTTCCAAAAATTATAAAATAAGAAAACTTTATCATGACCAGAAAGTCATGATGTTTCACCTTGTTGCAAATCACTAGTTTGCCAAGTCAATAAAACCTCCTCAAGGTATGAACTGAAGTTCTGTGACAGACAACTTCATTTTGTAGCTCAACAAGTTGGGTATGAAGCTGCCTTGTTTGGAAGACCTGAATGCAGGCAGGCATGCAGGAGGGAGGTCAAAGTCCTGATTACCTAAACTACTAAAAGTACAGATCATAAATGTACATGATAAACTACAGTCCTGGACACAATGGCAGAAACAACCAGAACTACTAAAATACCAAATAACACCGTTTCTTGATTATGCCTAAATCATATAATAGGGTTGTCTTTTGTAGTTGATGTGGTGCCAAAGCCAACTACGCTTGGCCGAAGGAGTCCCATGCCTCTTTATGTTCTCAACGAAGACGTAAGTCACTCTTTTATTTACAAGACCTCTGTTTACGATTGCTACATATTCATGTTGTCTCTTCGAGACTGAACCTGACTAAAAGCATAAAGCAAAATCTAAGCATGCCCACAAGCACAGTGGTAGCATCCTGTTGAGTTAAAAATGTACATTTATAATGTATAACCCATAAAGTGCTGCGTATTTCTGCTCATTGTTTTTTAAGAGATGTGCAAGTTTGTTTTGTAACGTTTGACTTAAAAGAAGAGTTACATAAAGAATTTTAATTGTCAGATTGTTCAGACATTCTTTGGAAAAACAGCAATAGGATCAGATCGAGTCATAAGAAGAAAATTAGGACTAAATTTATTTAGTAAAAGTTTTAATCTGAACTATTTGAACTATTTTTTTTTTAAAAATTCACATTAGTCCACATTGGGATTTTAAGGGATGAACAAACACAAAATGTTAAGCTGAAGGCAAAAGACTGATTGTTTTTATTTTTTTACAACAATCTGAAAATTTTATTTTGTGGTTGTATTCAGTCCCTCACTGTTAAATAGAATAGAATAGAATAGAATAGAATAGAATAGAATAGGCAAAAGATTTAAATTTTAACCGAAAAAATTGAGTTAAACACGTTTATCACATGTATGTTTTTTTCTTTTATTATTTCAGGAGACTCTGGAGCATCTGGAAGAATCCTCTGGCAACACTGCTGTCCAATCAGAAATTAATATCCCTGCCACCTATGTTCCAGTCCTCCCCCCGACCACCAACAGAACTGAGCGACCGATCTGGTCCACGCCCCGCCGGTACCCCCGCAGCCCGTCTCCGCTGGCACAGCCTCTCCCTCAGCCCCTCCCCGCTCCCCTGCTACGTCCTGTCTGCTCTCCGGCTCGCTCCCCGGCGAACTCTCCGGGATCGTCCCCCCGCAGTTTCAGCCCGGTGAGGAGGGTCCGTCCTCCGGTGGGCATCCCAGTCAGCCACCTGCCTGTGGAGGCAGAGCCCACAGACCCCTGCGATCAGACTCTCATCTCCTCACAGCACTGACAGCTGTATGGAAAATAGTTTTCACCCTGAGATATGTGAAATGCATGTTTAGTTTGGGTTCCACGTTCTAGGTTAACAAATGGGTTCACTTCTTTTTTTTCCATTCTTTTTTTCCCTCGTGTCGGTATTTATGATGCACTTCTTTATGGCTATGCACAAAAATTTTAAGATTCTCTCTTAAATACGGTTCAGTGTTCTGGTATATGCAGATCTATTTGTTTTAATATTGGGAGTTTTTGATTTAGAAAAATAGAATAAAATACAAAACAAAGTCCCAGCCATATTTATTGGCATCCATAAAAAGCCTTATACTGAATTTGAATTTTATTGCTGCATTTTCGTCTCACATTAAGCAGCTTAGTTAAGCCAAATGATTAATCTGAGTGTAATTATTCAGTCAGGAAAATAAATCCCATGTTGCAAAACAATTGTTTCAATCAAGCATATTTATCAGGCATCTCTGCTGTTAAATATGCTATCTCATCTAATAGCATGTGAATAGATCAGAACATACATAAAGAGGGATATTTAGCTCATCCTTTTTGCACATTACCCAGAATCCTGAACTGTCTTTTTCACCTCGTAGATTTTAAGTTCTCCAGATTTTTATTTTATATTTTTCTCTATGTTAAATGTGATGCCATTCACCCTAGTAAAGTTCTCAGGGGCTATGGAAGAAAAACAGTCCCACACCATCACAGATCCTCCACCATACATAACAGTTGGGGAGTTTTTCTACTATTTCTTTCTTCAAGATTCTCCAAGTATAAATAAAAAAGAAATGTCTTCAGTTAGATTTATTTTAGGACAGTTGCTTGAGTTGGCACTGGTGATTTTGTTAACAATTGCTTCTTAAGATATTTTCTAGCACTGAATAAGTATACTCATATCAAAGGTCAATTAAAAAAAAAATCTGAGTAAAATCTGCAGAACAAAATAGGGTGCCACTAAATGTGCCACCCATAATGTGGCATCCACGCAAAATGTATATAAGTCAATAGTTTTATGGGTTTTTTTTAATTATTTGCTCTTTGTGTTGTTTATTTTTCTTTCAAGACATTAAACACACGTTCTATTTTTTTCCTCCACATTAGGTCACTTTATAACATAAAGATAAGAAGAATATTGTTATATGTTGTATCTTCTTATGTACTTTGTGACAATAAATCCCGCAGCTCCTGCAAGTTAAATCTCCTGCTTTATTTTCTCTAGCTTATTTCAAATAACCAAACATATGTCATATTCATAATGAAATGTTTGTTAAAAACATCTTAAACTTTGGTTTGCCTTCTTTTGTTATCCTGAGAAAGTTTAAAGTGATTTGGCTGGTTTGTAATGTTGTTGCAATACTTCGTCAGTCCACCAGGTGTCACCAAAACATTTCAACTGATTGGGCAGCACTGCATAAAAAGTAACTCTTACAGGATTGTCTGCTTTTTATCAACCTTTACATTTGATCCAAAAGGCATAACAAATGACATTGTGAGCAGGTTTCTTCTGTCTTTATGTTTTTCAGTGATATAAACTTTTTTGTTCTCTAAATCTAATTTATATACAACAATTTTATGACTTGTGATATGGATGTCCTAAATGCAAAAACAAACGGTGGTGGAGATAAGTCTCTAAGAGAATAATTAACACAGATAATGCAGAGGACACCGAGTTTGACATAGTAGGATGTACAAATCTTAATGAGAATAAAGTGCAGTGCACAGAGGAAAGTACATGAGAAATAAAACGGAAATTAAACACAAAGGAAAGAATAAATGAACTCCACAAAACTGGTCCATGAGTACTTGTTTAATTAAAGAAAAAGTAAAGAGTTAATGGCATAAGTAGCTCCTTTAGTGGCTTCATCTAGGAGAGAAGCACAACTAAACACATAAACTCTGAGCAGGTAGTCCAATTTATGCCTAATAGATGTCAACAACTTTGATTTTCAAGTTTGTTCAGATTGAGACATGATTTGTTGCAGTGACAGTCTTATCTTTTAAGCTTTCGATTTTGTCTTTTTTTTTTTAATCAAAAGTGCGTTTTTTTTCCCACAAAAATTATAAGAATTTGATAGTACAATTTTGTATTTACGCTACGATTTAAACTTTAGTTTTATGATCTGAAATAATAAACGTGACCAAAAAAGACAAAACAGTAGAAATCCCCAAGAGGACAATTCCTCGCAGCTCTGTCTGTGTTAAGAGGGAGTTCTGTATACCAACTCTGTTGTAAATTGAGCTTTTGTCTTTAGCACTGTGGCCCCCGGGGTCCAGTTGTGTGCATGTTTGTGCATGTGAGTCCCTGTCGAGCAGCAGTGAACAGTAACACCAGCAGATTTTTCCTGCCCTGAGTAAACAACCGAGTCGCACCTCAAAATAGTCACCAGCAAGAAAAGTAAATTTGTTGACTTGCCTCCAAAGGCTTGAAATCCAATTCAAATACATGTAAAATATATAAACACAGCAAATAACACTCTTCTTACATTTCATAGAAAAACTCACTAGGGCTCCAGAATTGTGGAGCTAATTTTGACGTTTTTGATATTTGGTGCTTTCAAAGTGATCCATCCAAACAACATGCAGATGTTTTAAAGCTTCTGCTTTCAATTTTGAAAAAAAAAAAAAAAAAGACTCTAGGTGCGACTAATTTACATACTACAATTCACATCTGTCTCAATATGAAGTAGTACAGGTTTCATAAATCTCAGGTTGCATTTAAAGACTCTCGACTGGGTGTATAATAAATGAGATGAAGTTGAGTAAATGTGATTTTGAATTGGAAAGCAGATACAAACTTCAGTATTATTAAACAGAATTATTTACCAACTGTGCTATTAAGAGCTCAATAGCAAGAAGATTTATCATCATTTTCCCAAGAAGGCCATGTAGTTGAACAAAGTGTTGTTTCATGCTGACTCCTACTGCAATACATAGAGTGACTCAGTGCCACTCTGAGGTGTAAGTGACAGATAACTTATTTTTTCAAGGCTCACAACACTTGCTTGTTTGTGTTGCCTGGGGCGGTGAGATGTAAAACCCACACAGAAAGCCCCTTGATTGGTGTAAAAAAATAACAGTGCCATGCAAAAGCTTTCATACTCTTTAACTATTCCACATTCCCCCTCTTGAGACAGGCACTTGCTCCTCCACAACCTTCCAAGGGACTAGCGAGTATAGATAATGGACAGGCTAATACGAAGCACAAATTGTAATGTAGAAGTAAAATCACACATGCTTCAAATGTAATATAAAAATCTAATGTCGTATTCAGTTCTCCTGAACCAATCACTGAATGCTTCGCAGTGGGTGTAATTGAATCTCACATCTATCCACCTCATCAATAAGAGCTTCAAAAGTTTGTTAGAGAGCATTAGGAAACCAAACAGCATGATGAAGATTAAGGACAGAGACCAGGAATAAAGCCTACTGGGATATTTTCATCCACCAAGCATAAAGGAGAGCAATCTTCTAAGAGGCCTGTAACTCCAGGAGCTGCAAGAACCAAAGCTCAAGTGGAAGAATCTGTTTTCTGGAAAACTACAAGTCTTACACTACGCAAATATGTCCTTTGAGGTAGAGATCCTTGGGTGTTTGAATTTTGGGTTTTGTTCATATTTGTTCCTATATTATTGCTCAACAGGTTTTGCCAAACTCAGTTCATTAGAATTTCCTCAAAGGTCTTTTCACATATGTTCTTTCTTCTGTCTTTAGTTTCTTCATTTTTCATTCTAGAGTTTTGTCAGGTGTTGCCCCAACATGACAGCTCTATCCATCCATACGTAAGAGGAACAGCAAAGCAACTCTATGATTTATTTGCCCCTTCGTTATGTTGCCAAGTACCTGAAGAAACATTGAAAAAGCATAAAACGTAAAAACAGGCCAAAAAAAATGAAATGAGGTGTATTTAGATGTGAACTAGATGTGTAAAAATTCATGCAGTTAAACAGGCCGGATCTATTAGTATAATCAGGATAATGTGCTCTCCTCAGAAGTCCAGCTGCACATGTTTTGTTATGGAAATCCTCCCGATGTTATCGATTGCTTTTATCCCAAAATGGATCTTCCCTCGCTGAAGGTGTGAGTCCCGTGGTTGCATAACCTCATCAGATCCGCTCGGTTTGATCTGCTCATTGCTGTCTTTGTATTAATGGATGCACCATTTGTTCACTGGTGCTCACACTCATGAATACACATGCAGCACGGTGTCCTCACATGACAGCAAAGAAAGAAAAAAAACGCAGAAAAGTGGTGCATAATCACTTGTGCAACGTGAAACGTCGTCAGGTAGTGGAAGTGGGTTAGTATTGTTGTGCTTTGGAAAGTTTCATTAATCTCTGGTGATCTCACTTACTGTACGCTGGTCACACGGTCTGTGCTGTCATGTTCCACCTTTCCTCCTGGTGTGGCAGGAGAGCTGGGAAGGGGTGTAATTAGACTCTGGGGGAAATGCGTCCCTTCAGAGTACAAAGAGGATGTGTGTTTGTGGGTCTGCAGGTGTGTGGAGAGAAGGTGTCCTCTGAGTTGACAGGAGGTGATCTACGCTCTCCAGTTCCAATTAATCACCTCCTGCCGCCTGTTTGAGCCCCGCTGCAGATGTCCTCGTTAACTCCAGTCGGTCAGTCTGAAATTCCCTGCAGAAAGACTATTTTATTTTACAATCTTAACTGTTTTTAAATATGTTTATAACTTTATTCAAATCATGGTAAAAGGGAGTGGAGCAAAATTATTAAACTGACAATATAGTTTCCTTTTTTTTTTTTTTTTTTACTTTGTAATCCATACTATAATAGCATATTTTGTTTCCCCAAAATGACTTCTCCCATGCTGATGGAGCCTTACTTGCAGCATAAAGATATTTTGAATTTTCTCTATTTTTGTCATCAGAAATATTACAATTTTCATCACAATGCAAAAGCAAATAATTCCTTTTTTTATAACTAACCAAAAGCTGTATGACAGACAAACTGATTTGAATGGACGCAGACTTTGATTTGATAGCTATAACTATCTTTTGTTCCTTGTCTTAACAACACTGTCATACCAATTTGATGTTATTTAACTTGCTGATTTTTTTTTTATTATTATTATTCCAAAAACCAATTGACACTTCAACTCAGCGGAACAGGTTTCACTATTACCAAACTGAAGCCTGTTTGGTAATACCCCCATGCTGGCTGGGGCTGATGTTTTCCTTTTCAAATGCACTTTTCATAAAACTTAATCAAGCTTGAGGTATTTTGCAATGAAGAACTGGCTAAAGCTAAATCATTTGCACACATAGTTAAACATCTTTGGCCTTGTCTGAAACCAGGTAAAAACCTCTTACTCGTTCAGACCTGATGATTGTCTCTTTATTCTCCATGGTAACAGTCCCATGGCAACAAGTGCTACTTATATTCACTGCTTTCACATGTCCGGCGTCACCAGCCTCATCACTCACTGCCTCCCTCTCCTCTGTACTGCATGTCAGCGGGCATGCGGTTGTTTGTGTCTAAACGCGCTGTCATGTGAGATGTGAGTAAGCCGGATCTTCTGCACCTGGGACGTTGTTTCCAGTCTCCACGGGGGAGAAGGAGGATCACCGACACCGTGAGTTCAATACATGCACTGATTCTGTTCAGCGTTGTATCTATTGCTTTTGTTTTATCGAGTTATTACATCCATTGTCTCATTGAAAGTTCTCAAGTTGTTACAAATACGACTTAGGTGTCAAGTTGTTGACAGTGTTTGTTGATTTTTTTTTTTTTTGTCATATTTGTATTTATTGCTTGAATAGCTAATTACCCGTGCAAAGCATACCAAAACATCAACCTATTTCCAGCAGATCCTGAGAAGCAGAACAGAGATTTTGACTCTTCAGGGTTGTTAATTGGGTCTCCAACGTGAAACCTCTTCAGGTGTTTAGCAGAGGAGACAAAAAAAGCGCCATGGGGTCCAGTTCATCATCCTTCCCCCCCAGAAACATTTACCTGGATGTTGATGGGAAGGTGCAGAAGGTGAGACTAATTGCACATGTTTAAATGAAGAGTTTGAAGTATTGGACTTGATAAATGCTGTATATCAAATGGGTCCACGCTTAAATATGCACAGACTGGATTATGCGTGAATGAAATTGTCAGGGAGCATAGAAAAAAACACATTAAAGAGCTTTAAAGGTTATTGTCCCCATCAGGAACATCATCATTTCACTACTGAAAAGACTAAAACTTTGTTACTCAAACCCTTTGCAGTTTGCAAGCTTATTTATGGATTTATTATTTTTTATGCCTGCAAAAAGACAATGAGTACCAGAGAAAGAGGCAAAAAGCTTGAACAGCAAATGCAATAACAAGAACAAATACAAACAAAATCAATAAGAATAAATGTCTATAAACAACAAAAAAGATACTTCTGAAAATATGTCTATTATATAAATATGTCATTATATACTTGACCTGTTACTTGTCAGAGGATCTTTTTTTCTTTTCTTTAGCAATTAGCACTAGCTGCAGAGTTCTTGATTTATTTCCCAAATATTGCTGTTTGGGGTTTTTTTCTCTCATCTTTGTCCTATCTTTGAGTTTGTTGGCAAATTGTAGCTCAGTTCTTTCAAATTAAATGAGTTCATTCTCAATAACATGGAAGAAAGATTACCAATCTTTCTGGAAAGGGAGTTTACAGCAAAATAAACATAAAAACAAACCATGATAAACAAAAACTTAAACCATAAGTTGCCTGTTCAAAAGCAATTACAGTATCCCAGAGGATTCAAGAACCATAACGAGGATCTAAAATTAGACACTGGAGGATGTCGGTGAGCCTTAAAGGTGCTGCCAACAATACACACGTCTCTTCCTTCATCCTTAAGACTCCAGAGAACGTTTTTTTTTAAAACATAGCGCTCTAAATGTTAATTGTTTTTGACATAAATCTTGAATAATGTTTAAATAATCCAATTCAGCCTTCTATAAGCAGCTACAACATACGGTTTCTGCCTCAGGTTTGACATATCATAGTTCAAAATAATAAGCAGAAGCAGAAGGACTCCTCATCTGATGATGTAAAACGCTTTTTAAGTGGAGGTCTGGCTGTGACACATGTCTCCACAGGAGCTTCAAGCCCATGATCTGGACAGCGATGTGTTTTCGTTTTTCTGCCTTACAGCTGGGGCTAATGCCCCTGCTCCCATGAAAACTACAGTTTTCTGGATCTTTGCTGTAAATCATTGTTCGTTCCAACAATTACACAGCCTGCAAGTGCTGACTTACTCTTGTAAACTAGACTGATTTGTTTGCATGTGACATCTTTAAGGACTCCGGGAAATCTCACACTCCAGCTGCTGTTTTCTGTCAAAGTGTTCCCACACAGCAATGTTAAAAAGCACAATAAATTGTATGACCTCGATGTTATGAATTTGTGTAACATAAACGCTTTTTATGCAAATCGTTTGTCATACACTCTCTGGATCTGACTTTGTTGAATTACGACATTTCAGGTAGTTTTCAGTCGGCACTGTAGTCCGTGTGACATCAAGGAACTTCTGTGTTCCTCATCCAACCTTCCCAGGTTTGTTGTTTGGTTTGGTTTCACATTCGAAAATAAGGAAATACCAAGTAAATATACAAACATATACTGTATATAAACTTTTTCCCACTGTGGGACAATTAAGATAATATTCTGTTCTATTCTGTAGCTAAATGTTGACATACTGTACAGATCAAAACTGAGGATTAATGACAAATGTGAGCTTTGTTGCTTTCTCTCAAGTTAATGTTACCTTTTTGTCTTTTTTTTGTATGGCAGCATACACTTGCAAAAGTTTGAAAAACTTTTCAGAGTGTGCAAAAGTTTGCACACCCTGTAAAGTTTTTTTTTTTTTAATTTATATTACAATCATAAACTCGAGGGGCTGAATAAAAAAAAAAGCCCACTAAACTATTCAGATTGATGGTGGTAAGAAATACCAAACTGAAGTTTGTGGTTTTAATGTAAAACAAAAGGGTTGATGAACATTTTTGTCAGGCATTGCATGTAATATTCACATGTAATGCTCACATTTTTTTTTTTTCAAATCTCTTTGTCTTTCAACAGGAACTCTGCCATTAAGGTTATAAATCCAGAAGGTGCCATGGTCTCTATTGATGCCACAATGCCCACCAACTCTCCAAAGTAACTTACCAGACATACTGTAGAAATATTACAGCTTTGTTTAAATTTCCTCACATTCCATTTTCTTAAAAAGGAGGGTATTACGTAAAATCAGCGTTTTGACTCCCACAGTCAGCTCATCCAGACTAGCGACAGCAACAGTTAGCAAACATCTGGAGGAACTACAAGTCTGCAGAGCTTTTCATGTGAACTACTTCTCTGTCCAACGCTCCTAATAGCTGTGGATGGGATAATAAACTAACATTGTTGTGACAATGTGGAGTGTTGGAAAGAGCAGGAGCTTCTTAAAGAGACAAAGGCCCTATTTCAAGGTTTCAAGTTATGAAGTCAAAACTCTTTTAAGTCATATTTTATACATCCAGCATTTTTATAACTATTGAAGGTAAAATAGTTACTTGATTGTGCTGTAAAACAGCACAATGTTCCTTGAGAATACATAATATCGCCCTTCTAAGATGTGGTTGCATCCTTTGATGGATTCATCAGCTCTTTAAGAGCACTAAATGAACTTCAAAGTGACAGATGATACGAATAGGGAGAGACAAATCTAACTAAAGTATTCACATCTGATTCCTTAACAGTTTTCTATACAAAGTTGTCCCACTATCTACTGATCAGCCACAAGGTAAAGAATTTAAGAAAATTGTATGGGAAATGATTGAATTGGTGTTCAATGGCTCATCAGATTTTTGTTCCTGCCACAGACAGGGAGGACATGTTTCAGAGCGTGCTGTCTCAGGTGGCAGAGCAGTTCACCAGGTAACACCTTCATCTTTTGCTGTGTCTGAAGCTTTCCCATCGCCATTTTGCAAAACGTTGTTAAAACCGCGACAGCCCTCAGAGGTAAACTGAGTCACTTGTAAACGGAGCTGATTTCTCATTTGTTCTTAACTGTCCGAGACAGAGCCTTTCGCATCAGTGAGCTGAAGTCTGAGGTCACCGACAGGTTGGCAGCGTTGGAAAAGAGAGTGGAAAGTGAGTGATCAGCAAAAAAGAGAAGCTTCTACAAAACTCTGATAGGGAACTCAAATTTATCATTCGCCCTGTTTCAGTGGAGGGTTTGAAAGTAGTCGAAATCGAAAAATGTAAAAACGATCTGAAGAAACTTCGAGATGAGATGACTTCCAGAGGTGGAAGTAGGTGAGACTTCAAACATGGCATCACACCGAGTACATTAAAACAACAACAGCAATAACAGATTGATTTACTTTGTCTACTTCTGACCTCAGGGCAAGCTGTTCATGCAAATTCAATTTCTCAGAAGATGGGAAGAAGGTCACACCTAGAAGAGATGTCCCTACTTACCCAAAGGTATTTTTCTCCACAATGCAGCCTCTGAAGTTCACAAAAAGGTGTGTGTGGATTTTCTGACCGTGTTCGTTTATCTGCCACATTCAGTACACACTTTCTCAGGAGACCATTGAGGCACTGAAGAAGCCAACGTTTGACGTTTGGCACTGGGAACATAATGAGGTTTGGTGATTTCCATCATTACAGTTTAATGTTATCCCACTCACCTCCAAGAAAGGAGGCTACTATAGTTTTTTCTTTCTCCATTTGTGGTGACAGATGTTGAGTTGTCTGGAGTTTATGTACCATGACTTGGGATTGGTGAAGGAATTTAACATGAACCCCATCATACTCAAACGCTGGCTGGTAAATAAAGCAGACGCACGTTGATCTACGTATTTCTGTTAGAAACACAGATTAATTTAATATTCTGTAATACAAAAACAGTGTGTGTTCTTTATTTTTTAGCTGGCAATACAGGAAAACTATCGCAATAATCCTTTCCACAACTTTCGTCACTGCTTCTGTGTTAGTCAGATGATGTACGGCATGATTCACCTTTGCAACCTGCAGGTATGGTAGATATTTGATCTGGGCCTTCCAAAAATATTCATACATCTTGAACTTTAACAAAGTATGATGCATGCAAAATTGAAGCCTGTTGTTTTATTGTGGCAAAACATATACAAAATTAAAGAGGTATGAAGCACTGAATACATCTCAATCTTATTTACTACAACCAGATATAAGATTATTTAATTAAAGACAGTATTTCCAGTGAATTTCCAGGCAACAGGCTTGTTTCAACATCTGTTATCCTGCAGGGGAAGCTGACTCTCACAGATCTGGGAATTTTAATGACAACAGCGGTGTGTCATGACCTGGACCACCCTGGCTACAACAACACGTAAGACTCACTCCTATGTCTGTAGTACTGTTGACATATGCAGCACTGGAGAAGCCCACTGACCCTCGTTATGTTTTGATATACTCTGCACAACATTGTTGTTGATGATCTGTGAAACTAGTTCAGCCTGGAGAGAATTCAGGTATGAAAACATTCCCACTGAGCAAATCATGTTGATATGCTTGTGTCTGAGTTTCATGCAGGTGAGAACCTTATCAGAGAAAACTTCATGAGAATTTACTATCCAACCATCTCAGATCCATTCTACTATGTCATCCGTTTATCAGATACCAAATCAACGCTCGCACAGAGCTGGCAGTGCGCTACAACGACATCTCCCCGCTGGAGAACCACCATTGTGCTGTGGCCTTTCAGATCCTCTCGCTTCCTGAGTGCAACATCTTTGCAAATGTTGATCCAGAGGCATTTAAAAAGATTCGACAGGTGAGATATTGGTCATGTTGAGTTTGTCTTGAATCTTTTGCACTGCTGTCACATCTATGTATCATTCTGATTCTGATTTCACTGTTGCTTTGTACTTGTGACAGTGCAATGACAATAAAGTTGAATTCTATTCTATTCTAAATCAGCAAACATTTAACATTTTTGCTGATGAAAAAACAACTTAACATTTATAGACTTTTCTGTGGCATGATGATGGGTTCTCTAACAAACCCAGTATTTGGCAACAAAAACGTTAGTCAAAATAAATCCATAAGGGTACAGGCTGCATGCCTGCTTTTAATCCAACCTCTGGGCATCCTCTCCCATCACTGAAGTCAACTGGCCACCGAAGTGATCAGTGGACAGCTTCGCCCCTTTCTTCTCCCAAGTGTTCAAGACATGCAGCTGCAGATCAGACGAGACGACAACAAAGTCTATCAACAAAGTACAGCCAAGGATGTCCTGGTGCCTAGAGCACATTTGGACACCTTTATGCTTGAACATGGAGTTCATCATGGACAATCCATGATGAGCACATTAGCACACTTTGGTACAACATATATTGTCTTTACCAAGGTAAAATGAGCTAAATACAAATTCTGTAGACCTTGTATGCCTTTTCTTTTACTTCAGACCTATGCTCTACTTCAGACTGGTCACAATTCAATCAAGCCTGTGGTTGTAAAGTGGCAAAATTTGAAAACTTTTAAGAGCTATGACTTCTTTTGAATGCTAGTGTATGTTGATTTCAAATCTAAATAATAATAAAAAGATTTCGACTTTCTTTTCATGCTTTCAGGCCATTATCACCCTTATTCTGGCCACTGACATGGCCAGGCATGGGGAGATTCTTGAAGGCTTCAAGCAGAAACTGGGCACCTTTGATTTTAGCAACGAGGACCACGTAACGTGTGTATGTAAACATTTTCACCAACAAAATCCCCATCTGTTTATGTTACTCTACTGCTGCCCTTATGGATTGAGCCTTTTATGACGAAATGTGTTGCAATGAGCTAAGGTCACACACAACGCCTTTCTGATGAATGAGAAATTAAAACTAGAAATACAAGCAAAACAGATAATTTTCACAGCTGCCCTTGTTTTAGTCCTCAGTTCTTGGACATTTTGAATTTGAGTTTGAACAGGCTTATGTTTATTATTTTAGTTGCAGAAGGTGTTGATCAAGTGCTGCGATATTTCCAACGAGGTGAGGCCGACTGAGGTTGCTGAGCCGTGGGTGGACTGTCTACTGGAGGAGTATTTCATGCAGGTGACTTGAGCTCCCCAGGAATTTCCTTTGACCAGAATGATCTAATCTTAACAGGACATCTCTTTGGTTTTAAGAGTGACAGGGAGAAGTCTGAGGGTCTTCCAGTAGCTCCCTTCATGGATAGAGACAAAGTTACCAAACCCACAGCTCAGATTGGATTCATCAAGTTTGTCCTCATCCCCATGTTTGAGACAGTCATGAAGGTATTGGTCAAATGTGAATTGCTAATACAGAACTCTCTTTTCTAAAAAAGAAAAAATGTTTACTCTACATGTGTATTTTGGCCAGCTATTCCCTCAGATTGAAGAAATCATGGTTCAGCCTTTGAGAGACTCTCGAGACCATTATGAGGAGCTGAAGCAGCTTGAAGACTCAATGACAGAGGTAAGATTTGTCTTTCTTTTTTTTTTGCTTTACACCCCTTATTTTGTTCAATTTGGCTACATAGAGAGAGACACTGTGTGATACAGTTGTTAGTCTCAATGAACACCAAATTATTGACATTTTTCCAAAGCAGTCAGAGCACTGACTGCTTTTTCACCCAGTCCAGCAACATTCAAAAATTAGTGGAGACGCAGGAAACATTAGGAAACATTTTTGCATGGATATAAAACAACACTTATAAACATCCAACTCTCCTTGTCCTCCAGCCAGGCAATCCTTAATACAAATCCAAGTAATGAAACTAATCTTTTTCCCACATTCTTTGCCAGAAAATGAATAAGAACATTTTCCCCCTAAATGGTTGCTTTAAAGTTCCAGTGTGAAACTTTCAGAGACATCTATTTGCAGAAACGCATGACATCCCAAACTACGCTTTTATGTTTCAAGTTTTGCAGCAGTCAGAATCATTGTGTTTATGTTGTTCGAGGGCATCCAAGTTACAGTCTCGATGCTACAGAAACACAAGAATAAATTAACAAAAACTGTTACTGTTTACATCCAATAAATCAATAAAATGTCTCTCTTACTCTTGTGAAATCTACCATCACTCAACTAGTCTAAACACACACAGAACACTGACAACACACACTTTTAATCAAGGTCGTGATTTAGATAAGAGTTTACAAGCATTTTTAAGATTTTAAAGTTATACATGATTACACAGTTCATTGGCATTAAAGACACATAATTACTTTATAACTTGAATTATAATTTCTAATTCTGACAATAAAGCATGCCCACCAATCATGGTGTATAAAGGAAGATTGCATAGTGCCAACATAATAAAAAAAAATACCATAAGCATTTTCCTACTTTTCCCTGATGGCATAAAAAAGGCTGTGAAAAACTGAGTCTTCACTCACACCAGCAGAAATCAAAGCTAGCATGTGCTGAAAGATTAGATCAGTGCATGAGGATTTGATTGGGAAATTATAATGAAGAGAGTCTGTTTTCCTCTGTACAAGGATGAGGTCACTCAAACATTCACACACACACACAAACACACACGTAAAGGCATGCTCTCATCACATGCAAATGTAAAGGTAAATATGTCAGTAGGCTTGGAGACAAATTATGGTCTGTAGCGAGTGTGTACAATAAAATCAAATGAATTCTTAGTTGTGTTTTGTGTGTTTTAGTGAGTTTGGTGAGCGCTCTGAAAACATTTATAATCAGGAATGTGCTGCACTTTCACCATGTTTGATTTGTCATTTCAGCTTTAAGAGATCAATTTGCTTCCATAATCCCATATAATTGAGTTTCCTGGCAAATCTAAATCTTTCGCTTTGAAAGCAAGTATAAAATGTTTCAGAGGGCTTACATGAAAGACAGAAACAAAAAATGTTTGAGTTCAGGTGTGATATAGAAGACTTCAAATTTAATCTTGTCATTGGTGAAAACAAACTGGTGGAAATGTTGCGTATTTAATCTTCTCTTTTTTCCCCTCTAGTCATGATATTTTTCTGCTGAGGAGCTGAAATCATAACTTCTTTGATGTATTTGAACTTTGATGTATTTCATAAATTTACTCCTCACTAACAACCTGGCTCTGAAACTTTGTTTCTTGCAGAAGTATTTAAAGGACCATTTATGTATTTGTTGGATGTTATGTGACAGACGAACACAACGTAGAACATGTTTAATGTCCCGGAAGGCTTCTTGTTTCTCATGGGTTTGTTCACAGATTCTCCTCATCAACCCTAACCCTAGCCATTTTGGGAAAAAATTGTGGTTATTTTTTATCTCTTGATGTGCACACCTGGTAGAAAAATATTCCCCAGAACCTGCAGCCATAACCTCAGGCAAACGTGGCAACAAAGTCTTGAATCGGGGGGTGCCACACTTTTCAAGTTGTGTTTTTTAAAACATTTTGAACACAATGTAGAATTTTCTCTTGTACCTCCAAATAACTTGAACTTTGTGGCTGTAATGTTACGAAATGCAAAGAATAAAAAAGGAACTTTTGCAAGGCCCTGAATCAAGGTTTTTCAATATTGAACCATCTTGCGCTATCTGAACTGGGCAGTGGGTGTCTACTTATCTAAAACCCAGTCTTAACATAAACTTTTGTCCTTGAGATAAAATAGTTCCTGTCTGCCTAAATTATTATTATTTTATTATTATTTTTATTATTATTATTATTATTGCAGGAGTCGTCTTTCATGAGCCGATTGAAGAAAGACTTGAAAAGTGAGTGAGGCCCCGGTGGAGACATCCAGCGCTGCATACTGAAGATGACAGCTGAAGCAGGGGCCTAAGATAAAAGCAACACAGCTCTGCAACATGCTGAACTAAAATTAGGCAATGCATTTCTTGAACTTTGACTTTGATTTTTACAGCAGATGATGAAGGGAGGTGCTGACTTCCCATGCATATTTATGCCGTGAAAGCACTAGCCTCTATAAATTTGCATTTTTTCTTTTTTTTTTTGGCAAGAGTCTAAGGGGATCGCTTCCTCCAAACAGAAGGTAATTTATTTTAATTTATTATGTGATTCACAATCTATAGAACTAATTTTCTAGTTAACCAAAGTTTTAGCTGTTTAAATAAATAAATAAAATGGACCAGAGTGGCGCATTTTAAATGAAAATCTAGCAATAAAGTTTCACTTGGAATTACAAATTAATGTTTTTCCCAAGAATTATACAATGTCATGCTTTCATCTTTTAATTAATTGTCCTTTCGCATTTACTTTTTAGTGAAATACAGTGTGTTGTAAACAGAGCAAGTTGTCAAGCCTTGTATACTTCTGTTCAATATAATGTTTATATGAGATATAAGAAAATGTTCCAACTATTTAGGAACTCCTGCTGAACCAGATTTTACACAGTAAAGAGCTACAACAGCAGCATTTGTGTACACACTAATTTATTCATCTACTTAAATTTTCATTCTAATTTCATAATTTCTGCTGCTGTTTGAGTTAAGGCCACAACTGCATTTTTTTTGTTGATTGTTAAAACATTAAACTTAAGTTTTTATAACTGTTGTAAATATGTAATTATGATGAAGGGCTCAGTTTTACCATAATTAGAGAATTTTGCTTAAAACCTAGTACTGCACAGTGTTAGGTCTGTCCTGCAGACAATCTGCTCTAAAATGTAATTCAGTTAAACTCAATTCAACTTTGTATACTGCCCTGGTTCACAACAGGCATAATCTCATGTTTAATCCAGTTAATTTCAACATTACTATAAAGTTATGTCAAATGCAAATTTGATCCAGTTTTAATGCAGTGCAGTCAGAGTCAGCAGCTTCTACAAAAAAATGAGAAACCAGCCAATCTTTACTCCGATTTGCACCTTCATCCTGAGAAAACAGGGTGACTGTGGAGTCAAAATAAACTCTCCTTTAATAGGAAAAAACCTCAAGTAGCAGCAATTTTCCTTATCCAGTTTAAAACTAAACAGGCAGAAAAATACATGGAACCAAAAAATGGGGCCTGAAGTGGCAATTAACTCAAAAATACTCCCAACTGTTAATGGAGAACAAACTAGAAAAATCAAACTGAAAAGTGAAAATTGGTCCTAAGCTAAGACAACCCAAACTTAGCTAAAACATAGTTTTAGCCTCAGTCATAAAAATAGACAGGCTCACAGATAAAGACTGGGAGTTGGCTCCACTGGAGAGCAGCCTGATAACTTCGAGACCTGCCTCCCATTTTAGAAGCTACAGGAACCACAAATAAAACCTGCAGTCTAGGAGTGAAGGGCTGTGCTGGAAATAAAAGGAACCATGAAGTCGTTAAGATAAGATTGAGCCAGACTATTTATGGCTTCACATGCAAAGCAAAGTTTAAATTTTAGATATCATCATGAGAATTTTCTTCGGATCATTTGAAGGCTTTCAAGGTCATTTTTCAGACCTCATTATGACAATAGCTCAGCTGCGGATTGACAAATACCCTGGTTTGATGTTCTGTATCACTTTCTGCACCTACTTTTGGCAATTTTCTGCAAATATACTGTAGATTGAAGAGGAAAGTCGGTGTCCTGAAACTTTTAGATGTGTCCCTGGCACAACACACCAGAATCAAATGGCTCAATTACATTATGCAGTCAAGTTCTCCACACTCCAGCGAATGACCTCAGTATTTGACTCAGGCGTACTGAAGCAGAAACACGTCTAAAAGCTGAGGTACACTCAGCCTCGAGAACCGGATTTAAATGCAATGTCAATACAGCATAAATAAAACATTTACTGTGAATGGGATCAATTAAAAACCTTTCTCCACATAACCAAAAAAGTTAGACCTGGACTGTCACTTAGACAAATGTTTCGTTATCATTCCTATTTTAAAGTACCCAACAATTTCTGCACATCTCATGTCTTCAGGAAGACGTTTGAGAGCCGATGTGTGCTGAAGCTAAACACTGCCTCACCTTTTTTCGTTCTTGTCAGTTTAAGAGATGGTGTGATAGGATCCATTTTTGAGGTATTTGTCAGGACTCTGATGGAGGCATTTTGGATGAGCTGCATTGGTGGAACTTGTTTTTACCTGTAAAAACACTATGACAGTAATGTAACCTTCTCAAGGTAATAGCAGGTACCAGTTTTTCTGTCTTGTTTTGACAGAAAAACAATACCTGTGGTTGATGTCCCACATCTTTCCCTCTCTGAACACACTCTCAGTCTACAACAGAATACAACTTCAAAATAGTCATATACACAACTCATGTGCTCTCGGTGATTTAAAAGTTCAGGCAAAGCACAATAAGTTACAGGAACAAGGTTTTTATATTCGTGAATGCTGCCTCGTGTAGTGCCATCATTACCTGATGTGTTTCATTCAGCTGCGTCAAACTTATCCTTACTTTTTCCAAGTGACGACAACCCAAAGGTGTACTTATGGAAACCCTCTCCACAGTCCACACCCACTTTTCCTGCCACAGTTTCCTTGCGAGCCACATGGACGGTGGTGGTTTTCCTCCGGGTACTTCACGCTGCTTTTATGGATGCCTTTTTATGCAGCATGTTGTAAATTACTCTGTTATTACTTTACCTTTAGGCTACATCTGACATCCACTAAATGCCACCTGTGCAGTTCTGATGAAATTATATGACTACACACCGGCAAACAGCGCGGATCAACAATGTTTGTATTCTACTTTAGGTGGAAGGTTTGCCTGAATTTTTTTTTTTATTTACTACATTTGTGTACATCAGTGTGCAATCTATTTTGATTACTGTGCTCATTTGCCTGTCAGTTTGAGTGTTATTCCGACTTACGCTACTAAAGAGATAATCTTGAGGCAACAACAGAAAAAACAGCAGACCACATGCTTCAGTGGATGTTCAGATGAAAGAGGAGAAAAAGTTTGTTTTGGACTTGAATAAAGGTAATTACTCGCCACCTTCACCACATTGCGTGACAGAGTGTTGAGATTTATCTTATAAGGAATGCTGTAATCAAATGATGTTTCATCTCATCATATTACTGCCCTGTTTATTGCAATGCTACCTATAAATAAAATGAGTCATATATAATTAATGCCTAAGGTATGCTTAATTAAAAATAGATGATGGAACATGTTAATTTTAGAGATTGTTTTGTGAGATGCAAGCAGCTTTCAATCTCTTTGTTTCTTTTATTTTTTCTTCATTTTATTTAATTTTTTTACAACAGTGAGTTGGGCCAGTCTCTAACTTGTTGACTGGAGTTTTTTTTATGAAATCAACACTAATTAAATCTGTTCATATTTAAACCTCTGTAGCTGTTTTGTTTGCCTGCAGGCAGAGTATCACGTCACAGCACACTGCCACAATACTTCAGCTGCTCTGTTTGTGGATATGAAGGGAAATACACTAATTATATCTGAAATAGTTTAACGTTTAATGAGTGTTTATGTGTATATCCATCCATGTTTATACATGTTGGTTTAATTTGATCCTGTTTTTTCTGAGATGCTGGTTATTTATTTCCACCTATTTTGTTCTTATATTTCCTCATGCTAAGCTAAGAGGCTGCTTTTTGTGTGCATACTTTTTTTTTTTTTTTTGCAATTAAACCACAGACCTTCAGTGTTCTGAGCAGAAATGTCACATACCTCCCACAACTTCCATTGAGCTCTAAATCTGCACTGGTGGTCTCACAAATCCTGATCTCGGAGCCAGGAGAGAGTTTGAAAAAGAAACACAGGGCAATTTGATCACGCTTAATCCTTTTTATCTGGTTTCATCCACACTTTATCAGATTAAAAGAGCATGTGAGAAACGCGCAGTCAGGAATGCTGATTGAAACTGATAAAATGTTTGTTGTTTGAAAAGAAACAGGGAAACCCCACTTTGTGTGACAGCACAGGTAATTTCTTGTAAATGATAATACAGTGATTGACATATTGTGACTTTTGATTATTTGTAACACAGACAAGATACAATTTCCAACAAATGATACCAAGCAGGGTCTCTCGTAATTTAAATGCCATCGTTGTATCCAAATTTTGCGAATGTACTCTTTGTTACTGTATTTATACAACACTTTAGGCTCCAAATATTCAGTCATCCAAAATGTTCTCTGGTTACAGGACAAAGGGAAGACTGGCCTGTTTTCATCTGACCAAACAAATCACGCAAACAAAGACGAGCAAGCAGGAGGGATGGCTAAATTATCCAGGAACTGACACCCACACTGCCAAGAATGCTGAGCTCCTTGTTTGACCATTAAACTTTGAGGACACAAGCTGGATTTACTGACGACAGCTACATCCCTGCTAATAATGGCAAAACGTCAAAGGTCACAAGGGAGAGTAAAGGATAAACAGTGTCTCTACATTTTTGCACTAGCACTTCGATGGAGGAGAGAGAGCAAAAAGTCTTGGAGTGTGGAGTGCTATGTAAAAACATTTTCACCCTCAGGTGAAACTTCAGTAAATTCAGTTGATTTTTTATGATAGAAGAGTTCAAATGTGAAGTGGTTGGGTAACTTTACATGGCTTTCAAAAGATTTTTTATTAAAAATCTGAAAAGTGTGGCATGTATTTGCTTTCACCTCCCTTAGTGGAATCAAATGTTACCGAACGTCTTCAGGCCTCGCCTACTTAAATCAACTTGTGTACCTGTGCGTAACATAGCAGTTGCCGAGAATTGCAAAGCAGGCTAAGGTTTTAATCCCAAGTTTTCAATGAAAGTCATCTGTCAACGTAATAAGCTTGCTGACACTCCAACTATCAGCAGGCTTTGGTCAAAAAAGTCAATAAAACTAAACCACCACATGCACAGTTTGCCTCTGTTGACACAAAGAACATATGAAAGAAGGTGAAAACAAAAACTTGCGTTCACAGATGATCTCCATCCAGTTGGATTGAGCTTAAACTGCATTGCAAAGCAGAAAAAAGTACAATTTTGATCTCAGTAAGTAAGCATTTTAGGCTACAGATGTGTAAAGAGGATGGAGACATAGTCAAAAAAAAAACCTTGCATCTAAAACTGCAACCAAAACTGTTTCTACAAAGCATTGATTCAGACAACTGAATCAATGCACTTTTTAGGGGTTTTTTTGTTGTTGTTGCTGTTTAAAAAAATAAAGTATATCTTCTAGATTCTTGGCTGAATTGATACACATAAACACAAAGGTTGTGCCATGAAGTATTTAGTGGTGTTCTTATGAGCATGAGGTGGAAGATTTGTAAAATTATTAAAAGAGTGTGTGCTAAAACAGCATTAATAACTTTGGTTCTAATTTGAAAATTGTAAATATGGTCAATTTATGGCATAAAACAGTGCCTAATGATGGAACATTTGAACAAATGCTCATACCAGATTGTTGAATTATAATTTATATCTCAGCCGACATACATGCACACTGTGAAAGAAAACAAAAAAACCAAACAACCTCGGGAAAACCACAGGGAGGCTCCAATAGAGTTTCTGGGATTCCCAAAGGGACTGCATGACATTATGAGATTTTTTCTCTGACTGTGTTCCAGACAGGAATGTTAAAATGATGCAACAACCAGCTGGGTGTTGGCAAAACCACCAACAGCCATGCTGTAATTAATATGTTGCACATAATCTCGAGAAACCCTCAACTTTACTCTGGCAGACTTATACTCGCATTATTACGGAAATTTTTGCACCAGTTTTAAAAATAAAACCTACAAAATTAATAAGTTTAGGAGTATTTGCACCACGTATCCCAAAACAAAAGATTATTTAGAATTATACTTTTTTAGCTGTTGAATAATGTTTGTACAGGCGGAATACAGTTCAGTGAAAAATCATAGTTTCCATCTTTAAAACTCTAAATGGGAAGCCACTTTTGCCCATTCTCTTTCTTATTGTTTGATCTGCAGTGCTTTACTTGTTCTTTTATTCTTTTATGGCCTTTTATATTAGTTGTTGGTGCACTCTTTGAGTAAATTTCCCTGACCATTCCTAGGAAGGTTCATTCTTGTTCCACTTTTTCTTAATTCGTGGACAATTGCTGTCACTGGAATCAAAAGAACTAGAAATAGATTTATGACCATTTTCACATCGACATATATTAATGACTTTGTTTCTTATCTTTTCTTGGTTATGTGGGACAAAATGTGTTTCTTTTTGCAAACATCATTTTGTCAGACAGGTTTGGTTTATTACATAAATAGACAGACAAGAGAAAGTAAGTGTTATGTTGCGACTGAAAATTTATCAAAGGAGCTTGCTAAAAAACAAGAAGACAAGAGAAACTGAGCATCAGGCCAGAACAACCACAGTTAAGCAATTATGAAAGGAAATCAAAAGAAAGTTCAGACAATTTCAGCGATTTTGTGATTCTACAGGTCTTGCAGTAATCATAGTTTGCTGAAAACATGTTAAAATCAGTTAGGTCATGATTTAACAAGGGGTGGTGGTATTTATGTTATCAAAAGGACCACATTGACTTGAAAAGATTATTTTCTCTTAGTAAATCAAATGAATAAAATCTTGTCCTTGTCGCTACATTGGCCTTTTTCCATTTCCTGCCCAGTTGTTGCCATTATTACTTTTATGTAAACCAGTAGACTTTGGAAACCCCAAAAGAAGACCAAGATATAAAAATTTAGTGATACTTTTTTCTTCAGCAGTTTCAAATGTTATAAAAGGATTTCCATTTGTCCAGAATTACTTAATGCCATCCACTTCATCATCACTGTATCAGCAGCACTGTGTTGTTCTTCAACACAGTTGGCAAACTTAAGCTGTGACTTTTCAAAGTACAGAGACTGCTTTGAGGTTGCACACTGCCAGATTTTCTGCTGCACTAATCTATGTAAAGGCCAAACCAAGAAGCAAATGCCAACAGGAACAATCGACCCGCAATGCTCATTTATCAACAGCACAGACTCAGCACAAAGGTCAAGCAGGACACTAACTATAGCCACACCAAAAGCCACAGTTCAAGTTGAAAACTAACTTTGGGATTCTTTTATATATATATATATATATATATATATATATATATATATATATATATATTTCATCTCATTCAGTCTCTATTATAATTAGATTTTATTTATTTTTA
>CAEFZX010017738.1:0-25268 GCA_903066825.1 Alfaro cultratus
ATAAGTAAGCAAAACGACTATGCTATTTTGACTGAAACATGGCCCATTGGCTGTAAATTGAATTGTGGCCACAAGACAGTGTTGCTCAAAAATTAAAGAACAGATTCATGATAATGAATCTGTCGTTTAAAGCAAGTTAGGTGACTGAAATATAAGTCATGTAAACTGAAGGCACATTTTTGCTGTTATTTTAGTAGTACCTTTACGACGGTGGAAGATGATTTACAAGCGACAGAATGCATTAAGCTCCAGCTTCATTCCTCTGCTCATCGCTAAAGGAACCTACAAAATCCCAGCTGGTGTCACCGCGTGCCTGAAGCAGGCTCTGCACTGTAACAACAGAACAGCGGAGCAGAAACAACTCAGCTTCATCTATTTTCATCGTTACAATATTGTATTGTCTATATTGTTACATTTAACAGGTGTTTACAAACATAGATATGTCCATGTAATAAAATGAACTGTCCTGTGTGCACCAGCATACACACACACATACTCCAGTCACCAAATTCTTGCTTTTGAAGGGAAATATTGAAAATATTTCTGCATATATCAGCAAAAGTTTGGTCTTAAGGCCTCTACGTTTACAGCATTTACCGGGAGAGCTACGCTCAGTTTAAGTTAATCATTTTCAAAGCATTGTTCTGTTCACATGTCCAAAAAGTTAACGCTCATGAACACCACTGACTGGTGCAAAACACAGTCACCTCAACAACGAATTTATCTGCCAACAAAGAAGACAATCCTCGAAGTAAATGCCCTGACCTCAGAAATGAAAGGAGCAACCATGTTGGTTTTGGTTGCACATTATTTTGGCACCTGCCAGAGGTTGGCAGAGCTTCAGGCTTGTAAAATGCCTCAGCTGTAAACTCTGTTTGACATGACAGCATGGTGTTGATGCTGCTACTCTACCGGCAGCATAACAGCTGTTACTGCTGGGCTCTTCTACTTTGATTGGCATCGTCCGAGTCCCAGAAAATAATTCCTAAAAAGGAACGTGGCTGGGGCTTCAGATGAGGATCAAACTGTAAAAAAAATCAAGCTTGTACTTTTATATTACAGAGAACAACATTTCTCCATTGATCAAATGCTTCTGTCTGCCAATATCATAAGACTTTATGTTGAAAAGAAATAAAAACATCTCATAAGGATGGTTTTCCGCGGAACAAACGGGATGATATAAAGTCCAACTGAGTGGAGGAAAGGGAATCATTTTCTGCAGACGCAGCAACAAACACATAACCTTAAACCTAAATAAATATAACATCCAAGGCTTCCAGCCAGCGTTTTGCTACCACTGCTAATATTTCTACCAATTACAGACAATTAGGACATTAATTCTGCGGGTAGCTGTTTGCAGCAGTGGTAGAGGGCAGATGGCTATGAAAGCCAGCTGTGACAACGTTCACATCAGCTCTCTAAATTACCGTGTCCTGGATCAAATCTCTCTGTGGGTTCCCCCGGCAGACAGCCTTACCCTCCTCTAAGTTTGGCTGCTGCACAGAGAAACCTTTATTCTGCATAAATGTATCACACTGAGGTTCTCCAGAAACATCAGCTAAGATGTAGAAATAAGTAAAACTCTGGAAAGAATGTTAGTTGTGAGCTGATGTTCTTGTTATTGTTCTATATTTTTGCTTTACTCTGATCAAAAGGTTAACTTTTTTTTAGCAACAGAAGTCAAATTTCTTTTCTTCTTACATTTTTGGTTCCAGATTTGTGGGTAAATTCTGGGCTACCTTAAAAAAAACTTGGTATTTTTACTCAAAGTGATCAAAATGCAAAGATTTTACACCAGTCCATATTGGACAAGTATCAAATATAAATACATTTTAAACATTTAAAACACCACTTTTATGCACAAACAATGTAAAAATGCATCCAATATTGTCCTAGAGGCCAAGAAGATGAATGTTAGTTAAATGTCATATAAGTCAGGGGACATGTACCAGCATTTCAGGATATCTAGTTAGAAAATTGCAACTATAAACAATAACTAAAGCATAACTATTTTTCTAAAAAAAACAAACATTTTTTGTTTCTGAGCATATTGAAAGTAAAATGTATAAAATGTTGGAGTGACACTAATGAAAACACAACAAACCTTCACATGTTTTGCCATCTTCATTCAGCTTCTGTCCAGAAGGACATTTGCAGTAAAAGCTTCCTATGGTGTTACAGCAAAGAGCCTCGCAGCCTCCGTTGGTTTCCTCACATTCATTCACATCTGCAGAGAAGAAAAACGAGACAAAATTAATCCAACAAATGTACACCAGACAAACCAAACTTACAGTGCCTACTAAAATTAGCACATTCCTTCAATTTTTCACATTTTATCAGTTACAGTGATAAACTTTAATGTGTTTTATTGAGATGATGTGTCATACACTCAAACCAGCTTCCAGGTTGTGAGTTTGATTCTCCTGTGTGTCAAAGTAATCTTGGCCAACACCTCAAATCCCTTTTTGCCCACTGATTTGCAAGCTGTGTGTGAATGTGTTTTGTAGTGTTGTAAAAGCACTTTAAGAAGTCATTAAGACCAGGAAAGTGCTGCAGAGCTGTAGTTAATTAACCAATTTCTCTTTAAATGTTTAAAAGATCCACAATAGACTTAAACGCCATGTTTCCAGAAGACTCTGTGCTCCTTTTCTAACCCAATGTATTTCCACAGAACCAGCTTCCAGGAAAAATTAACAGGAAAAATGTGCAATTATTATAAAGTAAAAGCATATCCAGTTAGGATTAAAGGATGGCAAAAGAAATGTGTGGCAACGAGACTCTTTCCACCTTCTTCTATCTTGATTTAAAATGAAAAGTTTGAAAACAAAAGTTACATCCTATTTAATTTCCCACATCTGAACACACTTTCAAACCTTTAATCCACCAAACCAGATAAAATCCTTCTTTCCAAATCCCAAGCTATACATAATGACCTCTGTTGAATACATGTGCTGACAATCCAGCAGGCTATAATTGGAGCTACAGAGATTCTGCTGAATAAGGAAATTGAGAATAAAACTTGTAATTATCTAATAGATTGTTAAACCAGACTCACATTTCCCTGCATTGACATTTCATTTTGTACATGTGGACTTTTAGCAGAAGAGATTATGCTTTATAGTTGGTCACATTAGGATTTTTTTTTATAATTTTTTATTTTTTTGGGTAAATTGTTGCTCTCATGATTTTAAAGATTTAATCCTGCCCCGAAGTTTGGAAAATAAATTAAAAGAAAGAAGAACATTTAAGTGGCACAAATCAACATTCAAGCTGCTCTTTGTGATCATAAAGGCAAAAGGCAAAGCACAGAGAGCGAATTAAGGGAGCAAAGAAAGTTCCTCCCCACAAGAAATGACCTCTCTTTACTAAATAACTCTATATGTTTTACTTGCCCTTTCATTTTAGGGCATCTGGAAATCACACCGAAAAAGTAGCACTGTTTCTGTTACCAATCCCAAGAGACACACTGTGTCTCCCAGATGGGACAGTTATCAAATCACAGATCTGATTTATTTCCTTTGCAGATAAGACACAAGAGAGAAATGCCTGATAGGGGTATATGGGTTGTTGTAATAGATGTTCCACACAAACAACCACAAGAAAGCAGGAATGAAATAGTTATGAGTCTGAATGTGACCCAAAGTCTGTGACTGGACCGTGAGAGTTTAAGGTTCTGGGTTGAACATATCTTTTCGATCCCCCTGGAGGTCATACACCTGTGTGACAGCTGAAGCCCAGGTCGCCCCAGGGTCACGGTTCACAGCCTCTTTCTGCCCAAAAAGCAAGCAGGAATGTCAGAGTGTCATGGGTCGAAAAGAAAGGACACAGGAGAAGCTGTGCACTAAAAATAAAAAAAAATGCCAAATTTAATGATTGTTTTTATTTTTAAACCGATTCTTTATTTTTCCTCCTGTTATTTATTTATTCATGTCCTTTGTGTTTAGGATGTTTGTTTTGAGTAAATATGAAATATTTAAACATATATATATATATATATATATATATATATATATATATATATATATATATATATATTTGTGTGTGTGTGTGTGTGTGTGTGTATATATATTTCTTAAGTTTAAACTTTACCCATAACCCATTTTTTTATTGCATTTTAAATTTACTTAATTTTTCTATGAAACATATGGATATGTGTTCAGTTTTTCTTTTCAGTCCCACATATATCACGCTAACCCATCCATCAGTATCACATGTACAGCCTTTAACCAGAGACACAAGGTGTAAAAACGTTACTTTGAGTAAGAGAAGATCTGCTTTCTCCCATGACAATTGGTGTCTTCTCATTGACCTGAGACCTTGAAGGCACACCCTACAGAGGGGTCAGATGCCTGGGGCTGCATGGTCTGCATGCAGTCCAGATTTATGCTCCAAGTCACAGTCAAAGCCCAATGCTCAAGGTTAAACCACAGAACGAGTCACAGAAAACCATGATGCAGATCTTTGGAAACACAGCAGGTGAACAATGCCTGTCTGAAGTCCTTTTATTTTCTCCAATTCAATGATTGCTTGGTTTGGGTTTAAGTAAAATTAACTTTTTTATTATTATTATTCTATAGACTAAAGATAACTCAAAACCTTAAAAAGGAGAAATATCGAAAAGAACAAAAATGTGTTGTCTCAGTGCAAATAATCCCTCAAAAAGTAGATTTCATTTAGACTTTAATGTTACACAGTCCTTACATTTTAAATTGTCTTTGACAAAATAACCATATTTCCTAGTACATTTTGTGTAATAATATACATCTAATTAGATGTTTGAGAAAGTTTATGCAGGACAGACAGTGAAGTTCTCTCTCCTTTTTAGCTCCAGATTTTCTCACGTAACCACCAACGTTTCATTGGGATTCAATGGGATTTTGAGAGATAAAACATTTATAAAATAGTGCATATCTGTCAAACAATCATAGTTACATAATAGAGTCCATCTGTATCAAATTTAATCTATTTAATCCTAACCGTTTTGTGAATCCTCAGAGGTTTGTCAAGGAACATAATTCAACAAACGGAGTCCAGAACACACAGAATATTTTGGACCAACATACAA
Organism: Alfaro cultratus; assembly: GCA_903066825.1. NCBI lineage: Eukaryota > Metazoa > Chordata > Actinopteri > Cyprinodontiformes > Poeciliidae > Alfaro > Alfaro cultratus. The sequence continues at coordinate 5,066 of CAEFZX010017738.1, forward strand.
AACCTTGTGCGTAACAGAAAACCAAAGGCCCCACATTAATCACTCCTTCCTCATTGAAAACATGGAGGTGGCAGTGGTGGAAATCAAAGTAAATTGGAGGACTGATGGAGCTAAAACACAGAGTAATACTGAATGAAACTATTAGTGGCTTCAAAAGATCTTTGGAAGTGATCAACTTTTCCAATTCTTTCTTCTTCACAAGAATCCATTTCATTTTGCTGGTCCATCACTCTAAAGTCCAATAAAACACATTGAAGTTTGTAGATGTAACATGACATGATGTGAGAAAATTTAAAGAACATAATGATATGACGGGCTGCACAGTGGCGCAGTTGGTAGCACTGTTGCCTTGCAGCAAGAAGGTTCTGGGTTCGATTCTCGGCCCGGGGTCTTTCTGCACGGAGTTTGCATGTTCTCCCTGTGCATGCGTGGGTTTTCTCCGGGTACTCCGGCTTCCTCCCACTGTCCAAAAACATGACTGTCAGGTTAATTGGTCTTTCTAAATTACCCCTAGGTGTGAGTGTGTGTGTGCATGCATGGTTGTTTGTCCTGTTTGTCTCTGTGTTGCCCTGCGACAGACTGGCGACCTGTCCAGGGTGAACCGCCTCTCGCCCAGAACGCAGCTGGAGAGGCACCAGCAACTCCCGACCCCATTAGGGTGAAAAGAAAATGGATGGATGGATGGATGGATGGATGGATAATGATATGACAGAGCAATATGTTGCAGTGTAAGACAGAAAAATATAGTTGTTTATGTTTCTCCAGCTGCAGATTTCCTGATTTGGTAAACATAGACTTAACCATATTTTGTGATCCAGGTTATTTTTTTGCAGTTCCAAAGACAGCCAAAATAACTACTTTACATAATGTAAACTCATTTTATTCGGTTAGATTTATTAATATTTGGAAAATGCAGGAAAATAAAGTCCATCAGAGCTGAGCGTGTCATGTTTTTAATGTATTTTTTTTATGTATTTCTATAGGGAAATGTTATTTATAATACAATAAATATTTAGATCCAAGTTCAAATTTTTATTTATAAATTACAGCTTGTTCATTTGAATACATGGTAAATATGGGTGTTTTTTTCAATTTTATAGAACATGTGACTTAAATCAAGTGCTACATACAACTGATATAATTTTTGTCACAAACTGTAATGGCTATTCCAAGTGATCTATATTCTGAAGATGGTCTTTTTGTGTACTTTTCAGCAACAAAGTTGTTATATTAATAGCCAAACTGAACCACTATCTTCTGTTCCAGGAGAAATCTAAAATAAAACATCTGTAAAACTGGGTGAAAACATGTACATTTGGACAATGTGTCCCCAAATAACTTGCTGAAGAATGAAAAATATCCACTGCTAAAATAAAAACTTTCTGTTCCCCCCTCCCACTGTTAGTCTCTTATTAATAATAAGAGACTAACCACCCCCAAGTTCAGCCGCTGCAGACATTGAGGTTTACATTCCTCTGCTGTATTGTGTGACTTCCTTTGATAAGGATAACCAGCACTGCTCCCAGGAGGACATGCCTAATGTCTCAGCAGATCACGACAGGCTCGCCGGGCCAAAGAAAACCACCAGACCTCTGATATTATCCCAGGGAGGACATGAACAGGAAAAATTACGGGAATCAATAATGGATCAGGAGTTCAGGTGATGCTTAGAGAATCAACCTGATTCATTTTAGGAGCCTGATTTAGAAACCTGCTGGTGTAGTAATGTAGTAATGTGTTTTTCTAAGGTCCAATCCTGCTTATATTTCAGTCACACAGCTGCTTTCATTTACCAGGTGCTATAAAGACGAGGACCACGTATTGGTTCCAGCAGACGCATTTGAGTCCAGAGGTTTCGTTTAGTGAAGAGATGGGGGAGGATTTCACTTCTGTTGACCCAAACGTGTCCTTACTGGTGAAACATGATCTAAAACATGTTACTGAACCATTTATGAGCTAAAGCTGACAATTAACTTCACACCCTCCTGCAGAAAACCCATCCTTCTCCTTTGACCTCAGGCAAAACCTTTTCACCCATCTGACAAATAGCAAGTGAATCAGTTGGACAAAGCTCATCTACCACGAAAAAGAAATGGCTATGAACCCTAGAAGTCTGTGTACATTTCACATGGGGTCAAATTTAAGAGAAACCCCCATGCACAATGTTCTGTGTGTGAATTATTTCTGCACGTTAGTAACATGTCACTTTTTCAACTTAATGTCTGTTCACCTATTGGCCTTGTCAATGCCAAGTAAGAAACTGCATAAAAGTTGATTATAGTAAATAAATAAAATCCAAATATTTTTCTACCTTAGTGTCAAAAGCCTAAAGGTCACCAACATGAAAACACTCAAACTGCATGCTTTTAATTTTAGTTTTTCTACTGTAAATAATCAGCTTAAGTTCAACATTGCCCCCTGCTGTTAATTCAGTGCCACAGCCCAGATGTGCAGCTGTATATGGTCACCTTCCTAAAATAATAGCCTAAGTCTCTCTTTTTTTGCCAAAAGTGATTTAGGCAAAAAGAAAAAATCACCACCTCTTTTTTGCCAATTGATGATTAAGACAAAAAATAAATTCACTTTTGGCAAAAAATGACTTGAGGCATAATTTTATTTTGGGAAAGTGGCGATATGCATTATGAATTTGATACCAAGTGTTTCTGCTCTACTCTAATTCATGGCATTAGTAAAACGCAGCTGCAGAGCTATAATAATTTCCCGTCAGTACACAACATACGTTTTGAAGTGCGTGCAATGGCACAACATTTTTCCCCTCTGGTTTACCACTTTGAATTATGTCAGAGATTTATGAGGTATCCTTTAATTTCCAACCTTTCAATTTCCACTCTTATTGGATGCCAGTTGTAAGGGCTGTAATTGTGGCAAACATGGCAGCTGACTTGTTAAGATAAAATGTGAGTACAAAGACGGAAAAGTTTGCCAGGAAATAGAAAGGTTAAAACATCCCATTAATGCTAAAAGACTTACCACACTAACAGGTGGTGTGTGGTTCCGTCATGGTTATGACATGTAACACTATAATCCAGGTTTTCAAATCGGAAGGCTGGAATATAGAGCTACTATTACAGAAAACAAAGATCAATCCATCTTCTTTTTCAAATAAAGCTATTACAAAATACATAGTTCTGTAAAGAACTCGCACATAGACAAATGTTATTAAATTTCTGCTTTTATCTGTGAATTTAAACTTTTCCTTTTTCAGGGTGCAAAGCCTATACCACATTTTGATGCACAACTGTGAATAGACTGGGAACCTGTCCTAATGCACACAAGCTCCTAATTAATTTACAAAGAGTCTCAAATATAAATTTACATTCGTGGCAACATTTGGCTAAATGTTCCTTATCGGGTTGCAGAGAAAGTACACTTTTTGTATCCAACAACAAGCATATGGTTCAACTCTTACTGGACATTTTACCAGTCTTACCAGAAAAGGTGGAGCTCATTTAAATCAGCGGTTTCCAGCCACAAACCCAGCTTTCTGTAGTCTATGAAACCTCAATGAGGTTGAGGTTTTTCCAGAAACTCCAGGTTAGCCTTCTTTATCTATTCAAATGTCAGTGTTACTGTGTTTGGGATCATTATCCTTCAACTGTGTCACAGGATCACTCATTTGACAAAAGTGTCACACTCAGTTGAAATGAAACTGCTTAGGATGCAATTGGATTCAAGTCACTTCAACATCAACACGGACAGAGAGGGCACCAACCAAGAAAAAAAATAAGGTCCCAAAACCAATTTGAGAATAGATAAAGGAGGTAGTCATTAAGCTTCTGAATCACGATTAGATTTGTGGACCTTCTGCTTAAATGTTTGACAAGAAATGAAACTCTTTAATGGAGCTCAACCAATACTGCCAAGAGGAATAATTCAATACCAAGTTATAAATAAACTAGGATTTCATTTATTGCAACAAAAGTTCATGGATTTAAAAGATTACTTGTGGTCTATGTAAAAATTTGAAGCATATGCGTCCTGAGGTATATAAAACCTCTGCGTGAATTTCCTATTACCCTCCTGTGGTCTTAGCGCAAATGTCACAGTCAGACAGAAGGAAATGAGAGGGGAAGGGAATGTCCTGTCAGACCATCAGTTTCCAAAACCACACAGAAATAAAAACCTTGTAAAAGCTCACAAGTGGTCAGTGTGCCCCCACCAATCTGCACACAGTAAAAAAATTGGTGGGGTCTAAATGAATTCGTCTCTTAAGACCGCGGGAGGGTTGAAGATGTCTTTTGGATTATAATTCCACCCTGAAGAAAAACAGCCCATAGCACCAGAAATGCACCTAAATATCTATATTAAATTTGTAATGGATAGTTTTGATAGTTTAATTGAAATGAAATGTGTTGTTTTCCATGTACTGCACAGTCATTGAGGTGAGTTTGAGCAATAAACCAGAGACAAGAAACACAAAAACATTTAACCAACAGAGTCACAAAGAGGCCATCTGACTCTGGACTATTGATATAAATCATAGCAATCTGTAAGCAGCACATTACATTTTAACCTCCAGTTCTATTATTTGTTCATGTTTAACCCCACAAGTATTGTAAGTGATATCAAACAAACTAAATTTCAGCGTTTGAGTTTGTTTAGGGATTATTCTGCTCTGCCTGGACCTAAAGTCTTCTAATCCCTGTTTTGATTATCCATTTCTTCTCCCTGCATTGAAAACGTTAGAGGTTTTGTCTGCACACATGTGTGCTCATGTACAGTTTGTTTGATTTAGATGCTACATTCATTTGGAGCAAGCTGTTTCACACTACAGATGTGTGTGTGCTGGAGCTAAGCATAAATATTACAGCTCTGTCAATCCAAGCTGCAGCTGGAATCACAATGAGTCATGATAGTTCCCCAGTAGCAAGTCACTTTAGGGAATTGGTAAAAAAATTTAAACTGTTTTGTTGTTTCATCTAGACAGTAAAAACAGAAAAGAGGTGTTCCTGCAAAAAACTAAGACGACCAGGACCATCTTGTTTCTGCCAGTAATTTTCTTTTCCTTTTGCAGACAGTAATCCTAAAAAAAAGATGCAGCTGCTACTGCTAATATTTTGAGTTTCACACCAATGAACATGAGTAAGAAACACCTCAAGGACCTCGGGCATTTGCCCTTCTGACCCCTAGCGTGTGCTCTGTGTGCTCCATGTTGGGGCATGTCTTTCCCAGCTTTGACCCAGGACTTTAACACCTGCGACATCACGTGGAAACGCCGAAGGAATCCAAAAGTTACTTGTTTTGATTCCAGCCTGTCTGCCTCTCAGCTGCAGTTGTGAGATATGCATCACACAAAAGTCACCCTGTGGGGAGGATACATCACCTCATGGTAAAGGTATACTGAGGGAATAAACTAAGACAAACTATTGCATAACATGCACAAGCGTGACGTCTTCCCATAGTTGGTCGAAGTTGAAGGGAACAGCTGTAAAATATATAACCACAAGGTTGGCCAAGAATTACTAAGGTTCCAAAGAAAGACTTTGTGTGGATACTTTGAACCTTTTATTAAATATTAGCTGGTTAAACTGGTTATTTGCCTTGTAGTTTATGCTAAGTTAGTGTAAAATCAAATTCGGCTGTGAGATGTAAGACAAAAACCTGCTGACGCAAACATTTCAAAGTATGAGTGGAACCACAATAATTTATAATAATCAGGGTTGCAGGAGGCAGGTTCCTCCAGTCATGATGAAAAGTAAATACTTTAAATGTTAGATGTGTTTCCACTATCAATGTTTTCGGTAAGTGCACTAAAGAAAGAAAGCAGATAATTCTGCTTTGTGTGCATTTACGTTAATGACGTGATAAGAGCCACCAGAATAAAACTGATCAAATGGAAATAATAAGTGTTACAATGGCAGAAAAATGTTTGACATACTTTAACATTTCTGAAGCATTTGACGTTGGAGAGGACCCAACCTTACAAGTTTGAGTCAGAATGTGACTAATGATCCTCATAACCCATAATAAATAAAACTGTTGAAAGCCTGAAGCAAACAATGGCAATAATTACTGTAAGAACTTTGACTGGTACAACTCTGTTTATATTGCTATTCAAATATTTCCCATCTATCTGCTTTTTGTTACAAGAAAAACCAGTACAATAAGACTATCTTCTTTGTTTGCTGACTAGAATAATGACATTGCTAGAGGTCCACTGGGGTCATTATGGCTTTGCCTGTTAAACCTTTTTAACAGAAGTAACAGGTAATGAAGCATTTCTTAGGGAATGATCAATTCAACTTCCAAACCATCTTAATGGGACGCCTCAATCAGATTGTTGTTTAATGACAATTTTAATGACAATTTGCCTTGAAATAGACGATCAATATGGACAAGTGCTGATATGAATAATCTCAGAACAACTGAGATCATTTGCTTTATGTCTTTCATGATGTCAAGGGCATGTGCATGTGGACAAGGGTAGATTAAATCTTGCTAAAACAAAATTACAGCAACATAATACAAAAATCGACCATGACATGATGTACTGTTAGGGAGTTTTACAACTTTAATGGGAAAACTTGATAAGTTACTTTAATATATAAATGACCTGGTCTCAAACCATTCAAAAGAAAAATTATGAAAACATATTTTATACTCTAGTCTCTGATTTGTGGTGCCTGATTTTCTATTTTTTATGTTTCCTGACTTATGCCCAGAATACAATCCTAAATACCAGATGGGTTGAGGAATAGCCACAGAGACAAACATGTTGCAGTTTTAATTGAAGCTTACAATACATTTTATTTAATTGGATATAGATGGGGTTTTTTTTGTTGTTGTTGGTTTCCCTCTCAATTCACCCAATTAAAAACCCTGAGGTCTTTTATGTGAGCCGCTCCACCTCCCTGGCTCTTCATTTTATGAACTTAAAGTTCAAGCATTAAAAGCTACAATTTATGTGATGTATTTAATCATTTATTCATTGACGCAAAGCAAAGAACTGAAGTTTAAATTGACATAAGTACAATAATCAATGTGGACTTTTCCCACACATTTTATGATACACAAGGAAACACTCACCATCTTAATGTTAGTTTGCGAAACAATTGATTCCATTTCAAAGTTTTACTGCACATCTATTAGGAACCAATTCAGTTTATCGTGGTAAGTAACATTTTATGCATTTGTCCTGTTATTGAGGTGGAATAAAGAATTTAGTTCCTACTGAACAATGAATAAATCACAGCTGAGGACTAATAGCCAGGGTATAAACATAAATGGGTGGCTATAGAAGAAGTTGATAAGAAAAGCAATTGCAAAGGAAATAAGATGCAGATGCATTGAAATTTGTCTTATGTGCAGCATGTTTGAGAAAATTCAGAGCAATTCTGGGCAATGAAACCTCGAGACCAAACTGATTGTTCCACCAAGTGTATTTTGCAAACTTGTGTCACTTCTGATTTACACAGAGGCGATGACCTTTTACCCCCACTGTGACCAGGAGAGACCTTTCATCAGGAATGCTGTAAAGAGCCTAATATGACGGTGGGGTGGGATCGCATGCAGAGTCAGCACAATTATGAGAGATTAGGGTGCTGTGCAGGATGCAGTGGCAGGTAGCAGGGCAGGGATGTATACCCCACCCTGTGTTGGGAACGCATGCCTTCTAATTAGAGACGCGCTTCCTTCAAAGGCTCGGAGCCGCTCTCTCATGACTTAACCTAATTATCTCAGAGAAATAACAGAGCTGGGTTTTCATTTGAAATTGTGATTGAATATGTGAACCCAACGTAAACATGGTGAATTATTATCCACCTCAATATTATGGCTAAAATGATGGAGTATTAGTCATTATATTTTCAAGATATATTATTCTTAAACAAGCAAATATTTTTAACAGTGTCTTACACTCATGTGGTCTGACTTGTTCTGAATTGTTCCAGTTACATCAAGAAATTTTAACTTTCTTTTTGTAAATGATAGACCAATAGAAAATACATAATCTAATGTATTTAAAAGTGTGATGTGCATACATTTTTGGTCCCCTTTATTAAAAACAACTAAATAGAGATCTTATGCAACAAATTCCCTTCACTTAATTTAATCATGGTGGTGGCGGAATCATTCTGTGGGAATAATTTTATTCAGCAGGTAAAGGAGATCTTGTCGGAGTTGATGGGAAGACGGATAGAGCATGAAAACACTTTAGATGCAGCCAGACACTTTAGACTGGAAAGGAGGTTGACATTCAAGCAGGACAACTTCAGTTGTATTGCAGGTAAAGGTGGTTCAACAAAGTACTGAATCAGAAGCTAACAGCAAATGTCTCACTTTCAGATATATGAATCCCATTCGTAAACTCTACGTCATTTTCCTTATGCATTGGTGCATCAACACTGAAGTTTTGTCATAGCAATGTGATCAAAGCTTTGGGGATGTAAATCAGTTTGTACGGCCACATAATGTTCACTTCAGTACATAATATAATCCTCAGTGGCTGCCTCTTTAAATAGCACAAAGTGGAACAAATATGGCAGGTAATCATGCTCAACATACACAACATTTCTGAGCAAGTAGCTTTTTCCCCCCACAAAAAAAGCATCCTTTCAGACTATTGAACCATTTTGTCCAGACGAAAAATAAAATCATTAAGTTCTGCCTTTGAGCAAAATGGTGTCTTTTCTTTCATTTTTGAGGTTTAAGAAAAAGGATTAGAAAAAAAAGGAAATTATGAGGGTGTAAAGAAATAAAGTTTTGGACCACAAAGTGAAGAATGTGTGAGAAAACCTCAGCTGGCTCCTCCGGCTGTGCTCTGCAGAGCCGTCATGTTTGGAGTTTCACTTGTTCAAGCTTATTGGGGAGCAACGCTGTGCATCCATAATAACAGTCCTCAAAGAACAGGATTTAAGTTTTAACTGAAGACAAAAAAAAAATAACTATGACCAACAGCAATTTAAGCAATTTATTTCAAGGGGGATATTGGCCATGAAAATGTTGCTCAGAGACTGCTTTTATTTTCCTCCCCCTATATTTATGTGGTTTCTTTGCTTTTCTTTGTAAAGTGAAAAAGCAGACTTCACCTTTAACCAGCTGTTTTTAGCTACAGCCTGTTAAAGCCATCATGAAGAAAACCTGGAAATGATCATCTGCATAAGACTTTTTGCTCATCATGCTGTGGACATTTACAATCCTATTACAAGGCATTAACTACTTTATAGCTAAATTATGAGCATATAAAAAATGTGGTAGTAATAGAAACCTGATGTTCAGCAGTATTTGACCTGTCAGAGAAGAATGAACACACCAGCCACGGAAGACAAAGTACAGCAGCTGGGTTTTCCTACTACCTTAGAATGTCATGGTTTTACTGTCCTTCAGGCTTGCACTAAATAAAATGACAGATATTCATGTGAGTTATGAGCCTGGTGTTGCAACTGCTCACAATATTTACTTCTGATGAGTAACTGATTGAGATGACAGAACAAAAGTAAGGATTGATATTCCAGGAAACTTTGACCAAGTGACACCTGTAAAAACCTCAAAAGCTGTGAAAGTAAATAATGACTAAAACCATCCTCTTACAAGTTTATTTTGGCTTGCAGAAGTATTCATATCCCACTTTTATTCCCCCATTTTATCATGTTATAAAGTCACTAATGTATTTTATTAAGATTAAATCTAAGATAAAGTTTTATAAGAAAAAAAAAACATTTGGTATTTGTGTACTGTTCCATTTTACTCTCATGGAAAGAGACACAAAAATATCACTTTAGAGTTTTTATAGCGACAGCCTGCAGCCTGCTCGGGTTATATTTCTCGACGCAATGCTACTGAAATCCATTCATGAAATCCATTACAATCAATTACCTGTAAAGGTTTTATAATGAGTTAGCAGGCTTGTAGTAATATGTGTAAATGAATGGGCAATCATTAAAGAAAACCCAAAGAAACTGCAAATGGATTGAGACCATGGCAGAAAGCCCAAATGTACTGCCACATCTACAATGAGATCAAAATGTGTTAATGTCTCCAGTTGACCCAAAGTCCAGACATTAAGACCACGAAGAATCTCTCTCAATGCTTAAAAGAAACTCTTTAGAAATGTTCTCTGTCCATTCTGAATGAACTTGTGCCACTTTCAAAAGATGAATTACAAAATGTTTGGAAAGAGAAGACTCTAGTTTCCAAACTAAGTAGCAACATACATCAAGAGGCATGGAGCTGTTTCAATGAAAGCTGAAGACAAAAACAAATTTATACCATACTTTTCATATTTTTGTTTATTTAATAAAGTAGTAACCTTTTCGCCTAAGCTCACAATTCCGAGCTACTTTATGCTGATATATCAAATAAAATCCTAGTAATACATTGAGATTTGTGAATCTAATATGATAAAAGTGTAAAAAGAGGAAGTATAATGACTTCGCTATATCAGCATATTGTTTGCACATGTTTTCTTTAAAACAAAAATAAAGATAGAGTTCAAAAATAGCCTGAGAGATGTGTGAAATGGTTTCAGCATATTGTATAGGATGTTCGCTTTTCTTTTTCACAACATGACCTGCATGAACCTGCGACCTTCAAGACATGACGGATAAACCATCTGTGTTGCTGTTGCTCTTTCCCACCATTCAGTCAGTTTGATGAACCAACAATCAGGTTACATGTGGAAACAATGCTGTTTGGTGCAAATGTGTTTAAGTCAAGGAACTTCAACATCTGCTAAATTAAAAAATAAAATATTTAAAATCTTTGCTCTGTTACAATGTTACCACAGAAGAAAAGAAAGAGGGGTCAACATTTGGTAGTTTTAAATGTAGAGATTCAAACTTCACGTAAAACTGCAGTCGTCTGATACAAGTCAAGTCATGAAAGTCCTGCAGGTTTAGTTAAATTCAAATTACTGCCCTCCACTAGTAACCTAAACCAATCAGAGATACAATTTGTGTGTCAAGGTGCAGTAAGACAATAGAAATAATTGGTGAGAGGTGTTGGAAGTTCTGCACATACATTTACTGCATCTGCTTTTGTAGAAAAAAGAGCTCTGGCAAAATGAGAGGTTTCAAAAGGTTTCTGAATTAATAATCTAATAAAGGATCCTCACTAACTGAACCTTAAGTAATTGCAGTGTCAGTAAACTATTTGAAGATGCAACTAAAAAAGCTGAATTTGAAATAAGTCTTGACTGATGTTCTTCATGCAAACTTGTCTCAATCTCATTCATCTAATTCAAGAGTTGGAAGTCAGGAACGTTCTTGGAGTACTTTTTTATAAAAAAAAAAATTTGATTATTTACATGTCGGCTAAAGCGTAAAGTTGCAGAACTAAGCTTTTTATTCACTCTTTAAATAAAGATTATTGAATAAATTCAGTCCAGTTCTTTTGACTCATCCAACTTTCCAACCAGCAATAAAAAGGCAAAGATAAAAATGCAACAAGTTATTAAAGTCAAACCTGAAAAGCACATGTCATTTGTTATATTGGAAATTATGAACAAGATCGACTTTGGCATTATTCCTATTTCTCTTTTTCAGGTGAATGTAGTCTGTATTTGCCTTCTTTGAGCCATTTGCATGTGAAAATAAACATCTGGAGTAAGAATTTGCATAATAAGGCAGGAGAATGCTTTCTTTGTCTGCTCAAGTCACTTACACATCAGATAAAGATTATCCTACTGCACCCAGAACCTCCAAGACCTGTGTGAACATGGCTGGACTGCAGAACATTGAAGAACCATCTTCAGTGTAAAGACCAAATTGACATTGCTGTGGAATTTAACACATAATTCCCCACAGACTATCGGTCAGCACATTAAAGCTCAAATTACATTCTGACCCAAGCCTTGCATGATTCTCTTTGATCACTTCAGGATGTAGCCAAGAAGCTGAGCAAATCAAACCACACTGCTCTGTAACAAACAACATGTCAGCAAAAGGATGTTTCATAGACTTTGTGATGATGCAGATTTTCACTAAATATAAGATTCTTTCTCGTCTACCTTCAGCTTCAGCTATAGTGTAGAGAAAGAAACACCAATGTCTCTTAGAACATCTTATCAGTATGAGAGGGGGGAAAAAAATAAAGTTTCTGTAAAGAGCTTTGCCCATCACAGGGTTTGCAATGTTTCTGTGCTCTGCGTGAATATCTTGGCAGGTGCTTTCAAAAGCAGTGGGTGCGCCAACAGTGTCTTGGTGACAGATCATTCTGCATTTCTGTTACACACTTACTGGCCATGTTTTTAGGTACAACTGTTCAACTGGTTAAGAAATAAAAGCAAATGAGGAAAATCACATGGCATTAACTCATTTAGACATTTTGACGTTCAAAAAGATCACTATAATAGGGGATAAAAAGGTCGAAGCAAGTGAATGGGGTATGATTTTAAGCGCCAGATGAGCTAATGTAGATAAAAAATTTAAAAAACTGCTCTACTGTGCTTCACAAACAGTTTGCACACTTAGAAAATGGTACGAAATAGAAGATATGTTGGGTAAGTAGCAGTTTGGTGTAGAAAAGGCGGTCAGGGGAGAATGGGTAGAGTGATTTAACATGATAGAAATCAAACAATGACTCAAATATCCACCAAAGACATGTGTAATAAAAGGCCTGAATGCATTGCCAATTGAACCTTGAAGCAGATTGGCTACTGTGGCAGAATACTAACCAATTGAAAGAACAGATTGCCCAATGAAAATCAATTTCAGGTGCAACGTTGAGATGGCAGGGTCAGAATTTGGCCTCAACATGAAAGCATGGATACATCCTGCCTCATGCTGCCAGTAACCATCTAGTTTGAGAATCTCACAAACTTCTGATGGTTAATGCTGCCCTCAACTAATTGTAAGCAGCTCAGCTCTCTAAACAAGTGATACAACTCTCAAATTTTACATTTTTTTAAAAATCGTTACAAAATTATAAAAGTTAGTGTGTAGCTAATGCTAAGCTAATTTTGAACTCTATGACCAAAGATGGTTTATCCTCAAAAAACCTCCTTGAATTATGGGATTTATTGTGTGAAATAAAAAGTCAGGCTCTGTGCTACAGAGTTCAGGCACAACAACTGAAAAAAAAGAAAAAAGTAATTATTGTCTTATGCATCATTGCAGCGCATTGCTGGAAGAAAGCAAAACACATGGGGGTTTCAGACAACTATTGTGTGCAGGAGACTAATTAACCCCTTTGACTGGCGTAAACACACCCCAGCTGTTATGCACGAACATAGACTAACCACATCAAATGGGCTGCGATGGGATATCACTACATGCGACTGGGGAGGAATGCTTCAGAGAACGCCTTAAGTGGTTAAGTGATGAGTGAATGTTTGACTGCAAACATTCGTGCTCAGCCACTGCGGCTTCAGGTTTTACATAACCCTGACAGCAGATGAACAGGGAGGGATTGACAGTTGTGTAAAGCACAAAGACCGCAACTGTAATAAACTGGCGTCAGGGGACGATGAGCATGCTAACATCTGTACATCTGCCAAAGTGATTAAACCGCAGAACTTCAGAATGTAAAGTAGCAGTAAAATTAGATGTCTATGACCGCAAAATTGATCTTCATAAATATTGAACCACAAATTTGAGACATATGAAAACAAACAGTTATCTATCAAAGAGGTGTGGCTTTAGCCATTTTATACTCTACTTGCATCTTTTAGCCTCATCTTAATAACTCTTTACTATGACCTGTATTTGGCACATGCAGAGCCAAAAAAAGCAGCAGCTGTGGTTTTTTTTTTTACAAAGACTGAACTCTTGTCACAAGTGTTGCCGCTCATTGTCTGGTGCTAATCAAAGAGCAATAAAAGGTTCCAGTACTGAAAGGATCAAGATGCGGTGGTTCCTTTTCACTGATCAACATTAAGGGCACCATCATTGATATATCAGACTGTAGAAGAACTATGCTAGACCCACATTTGCAGGAAGTCCGGGAGTCATGATGGCTGCGTGGATATCACTCAACTCAGGCGAAAGGCAGATTGGAATCAAAGTAATGGACCTTACATTACTTTACAAAGAGCTGCTGATTTAACATTAAAAACCAGGAAACTGAATCCCAGATTTCAGCACTACACCAACTTTCTGTCTTCCTATCAGTACAATCCCAGGAAATACTAAGAGCAGACTTGCTGCTTTTATAGCTTTAAGAGGTAAAGTAGCTGCTTGTTTGATTGTGATTAAATGAATCTGGAAATGTGACTACCTCTAATAAAAAAGGAGTTTTGGGAGTTTGTTGGTTTGGATAGTCATGGTCCTGTGTGTTTCCACAATGTTAACCCACTGTCAACCAGAAGAGACATCAGCAAATATCTTAGAAGCAACTCTTCCCAGTCTTTTAAGAACATAATCCTTAAAAGAAAATGGCAATAACTGGAGCTATAGCACATTTTCACAATGAGAACAGGGACATTTCCCCTCTTTGTGGAACCTTTTAAATGACCATCTACCGAACAAAACGTCCCCATCTAAAAGAAGGCAATAAACAGATCCCTGCACCAGAATAGATGAGAAACAAAGAATCAAAGGTTTGCAATAATCCAGTTAAAGTCCAGAACTTGACCTGATTTGAATGCTGTGTTTGGCCGCCCTTGAAAGAACTGTGCAGAGATGAATGTATGGAAACCACAATAAACTGAATGGACCAAAGTTCCTCCACAACATCTTGAGAGACTCAAAGAAAAAGACCATTTAAAGTTATTGCTCTATATATTGCTTTGCAATTGGTTGAATCATAAAGTACAACGATGTACTTAGTTTCTTCCAGCACTATTGAAAGTCATAGAAAAGTTTATGTACAAGTGAATAACGACGCAATTGTGTGTTTTGGTGTAAACATTTTGCAACTGTTGAGATTAATTTGATGAGGACAATACTATACTATACTAAATGCATTCACAATTATGAGCAAAGTGAAAGATGTATCACACAATAATTGTAATTGTAACACATTTAATCTTTTTCTACTTGTTTTAATTAACAGGCCCAAGACTTTAGTACACTTTACCGTATTTAACAGCTGTAATCAGAAAAATTAACCATTAACCTAGGGGCTGCAAAAAAAAAGAAAAAAAAAAGGTTAAAATTTAGGTCCATGAACGGCAGCATTTTGCATCCATTTTGATCATTCTGTACTGAAACTACATTGTGTGTGAAGAAAATGCTCTTTAAGATGATCAAAATCTTATGGTGAGATCAGTAGTGTGTGTTTCCACAAATCCTCTGCTAACTATTAAGTCTTTCATTTAAGCTGTGTAATAAGTACTACCAGGAGGGGGAGAGGAATCACAGCTGATAAAGTCGGTGAATTAAGACGACAGAGTTCATAGTCAGCTTATAGCATTTCAACAAAAAGAGTCCAATACTGTGATGTTCCACTGTCTACTTTCAGGCTGATCTGCATATTTCTGCTTAAAAAAAGAAAGAAAGTTGACACTACAAGGAATTTCCTGTCATGTGGAGTTATCAGAAAAACAGCAAAATCTTCCACTGTTTAACTTCAGCTGTGTAAGCTCAACAATGGAGTTGCTGATAAAATGCTTGTTTTTCTGGTGGGCAAGCCAACTGCTGATGGGAAGATTCCTTTCAACACCTAAACAATCCAGTAGCTGCTAAGGATCATGATTTCAGATGCAGATAGTGTCTGTTGATCACTCTGAAGGCTTGTCTGAAAAGTTTTTATGAGACCCAAGAATGCTAACTACTTTTTGCAACCTTTGAGTTAATATTAAAAAGTAAACAGTCTTGCAAAGGTGTTCATACCCACAAACATCTGAATAATCACAAGCTTCAATAAAAATTACATATATTTTATGTGAGACCAACATAATTGCTAAATGGAAGAAACAAAAAAAAACCTTACATTGTTTTTATACTTTTTAATTTTTACTAATAACAGTCAGAACGTGGGTGATCTCTATATATTTAGTCCATCAGAGTCAATAATAGAATTACATTTGTAGGAAACTGTATATGAATATATGAATATGAGACTGAGCACAGAAATCTCATTCCCCTTTGCAAAGACGTTTAAACTCAGACTGCATAGATAACACCTTTTAATATTAACTTTCAAGTTTGACCACAAGTTTTCAATCGGATACTAATCTGGACTTTGACTGGGACTTTCCAAAGTTGTGGGATAGCAGCCCTTGAGCACCAGTGATTGTTACAGTACTGGCAGCATGCTTAGCATCCCTTTCCTGATGCTAAGCGTGCTGCCATCTCTAGACTCTAAAATAGAAAGCATTTTTGTCATCACACGCAACAGATCTCATGACAATTGAAGCACAATCTTTTAACAATTGCCTTTGCTAGTTCTATTAGTTCTCATCAACTTTTTCTCCCTACTAACAGGAAAGCATGAACAACTTTATTTTTATATTTACTATGTTTCCTGAATTGTTTCTAGAAAACTTCAAATGCGATATCTTATGGCTCGCTTTCAAAAATGACTTTCTTTTTGCCACCCTATTATAAAGAGCTGACTAGTGGAGTGAATCAATAGTTCTCTCAACAGATTCTCCCACTTGAGCTGTGGATGTCTGCAGCTCCTCCAGGGTTATCAAGGAGCTCTTGAATCCCTCTCTGGGTAAAGCTCTTCATGCGAATCTGTCATATCAGCTGATCATTTCATGTTTTGCTAGATATGAAGCCGCCCCATACACTTCCCATTGTGGACATTGGATAACCAGAGCGCTTTAAAGCTCTAAGAATTCTGCTTCTCTGCAACTTTGAGCTGGTCTGTCACAAAACACTCTGAAGTGTATGGTTGTAAATTACAAAATGAAGAGGCAGCATGAGCTCTGAATGTGAATGACTACTTACCATATTGACAGCTTGGCCCATTGAATCCTGCAGGACATTCACAGAGTTGGTTAGATCCTTCCCGACACTGGCCCCCATTGAAGCAGACTCCATAGCTACACATCGCTGCGTGAGCACGCGTGGACAGGCGAGGTGCAAGAGGAGAGGAGAGAGAAATGTTTGAGTGAAGCGAAGACACCTGGCTGTTTTCATGAGATGCCAACATCTGCACCTTCAAACGCTGACCGCTTTCTAACAGACACTTATCAGCCTGTTAATTC
This sequence comes from Alfaro cultratus, assembly GCA_903066825.1. Classification (NCBI taxonomy): domain Eukaryota; kingdom Metazoa; phylum Chordata; class Actinopteri; order Cyprinodontiformes; family Poeciliidae; genus Alfaro; species Alfaro cultratus. The sequence goes on from CAEFZX010017738.1 coordinate 22,119, forward strand.
CTGTCTTAGAAGAAACTTGGACTCTTTTCTGTTCACACTAACCAATGTAGAAAGAATTCACCTCTTGGCTTTTAGGGTAAAAGCAGACCTCTGCCACACGAAGAGGTTTGTTAACATTTAAAACAATCAGATTTAGACATGATTGACTGTAACGGCTTAAAACCTTACAGTTGCTGTCTTCTTTATTAAACCAAGGTCAAAACATTCATACATTGTTTATTGTCCTTTAAAAAACAATAAATCTGTAGTTAAGATTAAGCTGAGTTTATTCATTTTAAACATGGCCCACAAATTGTCAATATGTAAAATTATACATGAATCGTCTTGTTAAAATATCCACCTATGCCCAGGTATCGAACATTTGATCAAGCTGTCATTTTCAGATAAAAGGAAATTGGTTAGAAAACCTCCAAGGTTCAAGCCTTCCATGAACTGTGCTCAGTTAGGTTTTACATAACCCAAGACTGCATGGGTGGGACAGTAGCACCTGCTCTAAAACTGACATTTAAGCACCTCTGAAACTTTCAGTGGCCCACATTGACAAGCAAAATGCCTTCTGGAGAAAAGCTTTATGCCTCTGATTTGGTCGGAATGGCAAGAAGCATGTTTTGAGGAAGCAAAGTGATAATGGGGTAGAATAATGTGGAATGATCTGAAATGCACAAGAGAACTGACTCTAGAATGAATATACCAGACACTAGGCCTCTGGCATGGCCCGGACTTCAACCTTATTGATTTATGTCTCAAAAAATTCTGGACTTTGTTTAAAAACAGTCTGTCCAAAGAAACCAGCCAATTTGAAGGAAGTCCAGTATTTCTGATGATGGGTCAAATAAAAAGCCAGAATTATGTCTTAAGCTAGTTTATGTCTACAAAAGGTGTTTGGATTGTCTGCAACTTCAAACAAATATTAGCTCGGGCATCTGCATATATTTGAGAATATATGCACAATTTTGACTTGGATCTAAAAACTTCTCAGTGGTTTCAAATGTTCTTGTTTATTAAAATAATTGAAGACATTGTATTATGACTCCACCGTGAAAATAAGAACGGTTCAAATAAATCCCCAAATGCCTAAATTTTTACCACATTCTTGTCGTTTGTTACAAATCAGCGTAATCAGTCCTCACCACAATGACTGACTAACTACAACCGTGACAGAGTGAGTTACATGGTAAAAATCTTACTGCTGCAGGGTTGGTACAGCTCATCCGTCTGTCTCATGGAACAAGGGAACCTGTCTCCATAAATCTCCAAGGGTTGTCCATGTTGGTTTAAATGGGAAATTTAAAGAATCTAAGGCAGAGCAAGGCTGAGAGGCTCTAGGTGAATTTTCCTCAGGGGTGAAAGTTATGCTTTCCCATTTCATAAATCTTTATAGCTCCATTAGACATGTCAGCCTGTTTGCATAATACATTTGTTCTTGAGTCTGCCTCCATAGATAGGGAGGATTTATGTTGCATGTCTTCCATCACATCCTTGCTATTCCCACCTGTGAACATTTATAGGAAAGAAGTGGCAAAGTCAATTTATTTATTGGGAGTGAGGATGAAAATCTGTTCTTTGATGATACTTAGAGAGTTGGTAGAAAGTCACCTTAAATAACCCTGACCTGCCAGATGTATTTCTGTTCATGATCTCTAATCAGATGCAGGATGGGTAATCATTTTACTGGGCACTGCCTGTTCTAATCCCATTTTACTGACCTTGTATGGTCTGAGGGAAGGCATCAAATTTCTAAGTTCTCTTTGAATAAACTCAGTGAGATTAGTTTGTGCTTTGTTTTTCACAAAGACAGAATAAAAACTCATTATTTAATCAGTGTCACCTCATCCCCTCAGGCTACATCCTGATTGCAGAAGACTCAATGCTGTCCACTGATCTGTCCAAATGTGGAACAAGCATCTACAGAAAAAGTTACATGAAATGGACCCAATGAGACTAATATTTTATTGCCAACTGAGCAGAATTTTGAATACGATCAGATCACATTGAAAACTGATAAACACAGGTGCATCCAAAGGGTGGTCAAATTGGGGTTACTGTTTATCTCCGAGTGGCACAAAGGCTTACAGCTACAACAGAATTTAAGCTTTTAAGTTTTGTTTTACTAGTCTATAAGATAAAATACAGAAGCAAGTTAGATAAACACCTTATGATACAGATTTTTGTAGTTTTAATAATTTTAATAAGGTGAAAGTAATCGATGATAGACAAGACAAAATAAGAGCCCCTGAGCGGTCAGGTTAACTTACGTAGTTTTAACATGATCCAAATATTTTAGAACAATGCTACACCCAGCTGTGAGAGATCAAACTAATGAGACATTCCTAAAAAGCTTTAAGTGGAAAAAAAATATGCAGCTCCACAGTAAAAGGTCAGAAGTCTCTCAGAGTCACTGCAGGCAGCATGACAAAGCGACAACCAGGGGAATGCGAGTTCCCCCACTCAAGATACAAGAGATTGTTGGCAGCTAACCAGGGCATTTTTGGGCAGCCCCCCCTACTGAAGCCCCATCTGCTGCCTAATCTTCACTGAAACAAATCCTTAATGTGGGATGCAGCATACCATAAAACCCACTCTCGTCTGTTCCCGTGGACACTGTGTTACAAAGACACCTCCTTTGAGAGGATTAGCAGCATCCACAAAAGGAAGAGAAACAGTGGAGCAAAGGTCATTCGCTCAACGCCTCACAAGTGTGACCCTACAGGAGAACACATTCAGGACAGTTCACAGGTACAAAGACCTGCAGGAAGGGCTCAGCTTGGTGCCATAATTGGTAAACCCCAAATCTAAGAACAGTCTTTAAAGTAACACTCTCTACATCTTGCAGGCACTTTTCCTCTTTGGTACCTAGCCATTTTCAGTTATGGATGAATATAGTCGTCTTCTAAATGTTATCAATATTCTATTGATAAAATACACTGCCTGGCCAAAAAAAAGTCGCCACCAAAAAATGGTCACACTTTCTAATATTTCGTTGGACCGCCTTTAGCTTTGATTACAGCCCGCATTCGCTGTGGCATTGTTTCAATAAGCTTCTGCAGTGTCACAAGATTTATTTCCATCTAGTGTTGCATTAATTTTTCACCAAGATCTTGTATTGATGATGGGAGAGTCTGACCACTGCGCAAAGCCTTCTCCAGCACA
>CAEFZX010017740.1:0-15316 GCA_903066825.1 Alfaro cultratus
AATAAAGTATATTTTTAATATTGTACAAGCATGAATAAATAAAATATTTTTGTATACTATTTCTGTTCCATCATTTTAAGCCAGACTTGCTTGAGTACGTTTAATTGGGGAACCCTGGACCACTTTAGTATTTGAGGTCTACCAGTTGGCTTTAGAGCCGCACCCTCTGTCCCAATCTGGGTTCTTTCCCCCGTGTTACACTTATTTAACAGTTCATACACAAAATATACATTAATGCGCAGAGTGGAAACCATCTTAGCAATACCACAAAAGGTAACATACGTGGTCCTCCTCATGTCTGCTCTGAGCTGAACAGCCTAAACTGAATGGCTAGTTTCCAAACGCTAGACATTAGCGTGTCAAGTAGCATTGCGGGTAGTTGCTTCTGCCGCTCAAATGGCATTTTCTTTAGAGCGTTTTCGAAGGAATACGCAAATTTTGGTTTATGTTAAGCAGAAAAATCCACAAATAGTTGAATCTGTGAATTTTGAAGCGCAGATAAGTTGGAGGTTAGCGGCGTATTCAGTTGTATTTATACAGACATCAAGTCACAAAGGACTGGACTCTGTTGACTCATTAGCTAATGTCAGATTTTATTCAAGGGCATCACAGTAAAAAAAAAAAATAATATCCCTTCCACTTTATATTCATGCCATACTTTTGAGTTTGTCCAGCAAATAAAATTGCACTGAAATACATTGACATTTACTGTATACTTGTGTGGAATAAAGCGTAGAAACATTGAAGGGGTAATAATACTCTTTATCTTCTGGTTCATTACATCAGTTCCATCTCTGCCTGTTTTTTTTTTTTTTTGCCCTCTATGCTGTGGAACAGTGAAAGACTGTTACAGCATTTGATTAACAAAGCAACATTTTTATTTATTTTTTCTGGAAACACATTAGATTTGACAGACATCATCGGAACGGCCGAGTTTCCCGCGTTATGCCGAAGTAGTGAGACATAAAACCACGTCGCTCAAAATCTTAAACAAATTACCGTTTTAAGCCCCTGGACTTCTTTTACAAAGTAACGCCAATCCGTTCACACCGCGCCCGTCTTTTGGTCCCGCTGAATAATGCAGCTTTGTTAATGGATTGCTCTAAATCAAATCTTCCAAAACGGCCTCTCCCCCAGTGTTTGTGTAACCCACTTTCCTTTTGTTTGTCTCTTTCCCTTCCCGCTGTAATTTGTTTTGTTCCCTGCGTGTCCCTGCTGATAGTGGGTCTTTGTGTGCGCCTGCGACGCAGTTAGGGAAACAAGATGTGGGCGAGTGTCAGGCTGGATTACACCCAGCCGGTTTCATCGCTGTGGCACCCACACACCGGGAAAGTTCTGACAAAAAATATAGTCGAACAGCCTAAGGACGAAGGCTGCTGTTTTCATGTATGCTATTAGAATTTTGAAGAAACTAATTCCTCCCCTGCCTTCATACAGTGATTACTGTTCAGTCATTGATATGACAACTTATTTAAATGTTGCCTTTTAATGACATTTTGTGTGCGTATGCTGAGTCCTCGGCAAATGTTCCATGGCTAATGCAAGTGAATCATAATAATGGCCAAACTCGTTTGAACTCCAGCGTTAATTGCATTGTTCAAACTAATTTAACCATAAGATCAAACGGTAGCTTTGGATTTTATGTGGGCGGAAAAAAATACGTTTCAAACTTCTTACTACAAAATGCAGTTTTCAAATTCTGATTTTATCTATTAAGGATGTCAATTCAGCATGGAGTATTTATGCTCTAAACTTCATAACAGTGTTTTTAGTGGGGGTTTTTGTCTTAAATTGCCCCTCTTACCAATGAGATTGTGGGTGTCAGTAAGGTTAAGCTGCACAAACAAGGGGATAATAAATAAAAAGCTGAGATAAAGCATTTATTTTAAGTGACAAGGGCTTTTTTTATTTACTTTTGGAGGAATTTTGTTCCATTGTGTTTCATAAAACTGTTTTAATCCAGCCATTTCTGAGATGTTTTGAAGCATAAGCAGTCTCGTTAAGGCTGCAGCAGCTCATCTACATTTTTACTTTGAGTAGGCCACTTAAAAACCTTTCAATATTAAAAAAATATATAAAAATGAAAAAAATTCTCTTTCAGGATGGAGATTCCCATGCCCCACTCATGTTGTCTTATGCATAATCCTCAGCCTCAATTCAGACCAAGTGACATCAATGCATAAAGGTTTATGAATAGTAACAAGGTGTCAGATTCATATGATGCATGAGAGGGGGAAAAAAAAAAGAAAACATGTTTTCTGTGTCTCCCCGTGGCCTTGAACCTCTTTCATGTGGGAGCATCAAAGCAAATCAGGAAAAGTCGGCTCTGAGAGCCCCTCCTTCAACTGATTTGTTTCACTCTGTGTGTCAGGAACTTCAGATCGAACCTCAGAAATAAGTAACATCAGCATAAGCACATGTATGCACGAAAAGCACATTTGCGAGTACAAAGACTGTCTGCAATTAGTGACAAATGACAGCAAATGCAAGAAATCGCCGGTTTTCTAAGTCGTCAAAGCTACGCTAACCTTGATTAATTCCTCCTCCTCGCTTTCGGCAGCACCCGCTCTTCAGTCTGCCCTCTAATAAGTGATGTCATCAGCTGTCACTGTTTCTGCTGGGCGTTCCTCTGGGACAGGCCTCCGTTGGCGGCGGGCAGGAATGTCCTCTCCCGGGGCCCTGATAATCTAACTTGCAACTCGTTTTAGAGAAATCACCAAGCGGGACCGCAGCGGCTCTCGTTCCGTGTGAACATTATCTGTCACATGCGAGAACAAAACCATGCAGACAGTTTTTATTCCATCACATTAATGTGCCTGATCAGATCACAAACGGATGTGCTTGTGTATTATTTTTGTCCCACCCACACCATAAACACATACTATAACATTGTCTGACTATATGTTTCGCATTCACAATAAATGCATCGATTCTGTTACGTTACTTTTCTCTTTATGATTGAAGCTAGCAAACTGTTTGCAGAGGGTTTTTTTTGCCTTTTTGTAACTTTTTATGCTCAGTCACCAAAAACTGAGTGCACTAATTTATTTGCTGAAAATGTCAACAAATGGACAAGTGAAATTGCTGTTTTTTGTTGGTTTTTTATTTTATTTATTTTTTTAAATTTTTTTTGCCAAAACTGTTAGTAGAGCGGGTGTAATTTGTGTGGTGCCTATTCTAAAATACGGTACTTGGGCAGTGTAGCTTTAATAGCCTGTGATTTTCAGTTTGCAGCTGGTCTGACTGCACAAGTTATGTTTCATTAAAGCCTTGCTCTCCAGTCGCCTAATACATCACTCTGCATATGGTGTCTGACTACGCCAACACCCAGAGGGGTCGAACTCGATATATGGCACACAAGTACATATTGCAAAAGTTTTCTGACTTTGTGCACTTTTCCAACATTTTTTCACGTCGCACCCACAAGGGCCAATGTGTCGTATTGACCTTTTATATGCAAGACCAGGAACAGGATGTTGCTGACTTTTTGAATTATAGTTGCAAATGCAAGATACTGTGAATTATTCCCCATTCTCCCTCACAAAACAACTCAAGATTAAAAGGGGCAGCATTAAGTAAAATTGAATTTTTTAACTTTGCATGTTTTGATGATTTTGCCTCATCAAAAACATACCTGGGGTGTCGCTTTGATTCTTTCGTGCGTGTTTGAGAAATCCTTGAATCTCTCATGGCAACCATTCAGCTGTGCAGAATGCCAGGGTGAGCCGACGGCGTCCGCCTTTGAGTCGCAGCTCTTCCTCTGAGCTGCATTTTCCAAACTTCCACCTCACAGATCAACCCACTCAGCTCCTTCAGACTAGCTAGCAGCAGTTAGCAAATACCTGGTAGAATTGTGCATCCACTGAGCTCATTATAGGAGCTACTTCTTTTCTTCTAGGCTTACCAGAGGAGCAATGTTGTGATGACTTCCTAAAGGTTTCAGAAAGAACAATTATTTTAAGTCACCTTTGATATATACAGCATTTTATAACAGCTGAAGGTAACATAGTTAACTTAGCTATAAAATGATACTATGTGGCTGGAAAACACACAGTACAGCCCCTTTAATCAAATAGGATGAAGCAACTTCCAAAGGCATATATTTTCAATTAAAATGAAATCTGGACTTTGACTGGGCCATTCATTCATTCATCACCACATGAATACGTTTTGATCGAAAGCATTGCAGCTCTGGTCGTCGTGAGCCGGGAACCTGAACCTTCATCCCGGTCTCGGGTCGTTCTGTGAGACACTGCAGAGCAGAATGCGTCTCACTGTGCGTTCACAACAGAACCAACACGTTCAGAGTGGATTTTTTTGAAAGCTGCTAAGCATGCAAAGAGCTCAGAGCTGACAAGTCATGCCTGTGGAGTTTGTGACAAATTGCATCATGATGAATATGGCGCAGCTGTGCTCAGCGACTGAAAGAAAGAAAAAAAAAAAACGCATTAAAATTCAGACGATTCAGTGTTAGCGTTGACTTGGACGCAAGAAGTTTTATTGAAACTGTAGAGATATTTGCACACCCAAGGAGTCATCGCTGAGTTCCAGTAAACGGGGGGATTTCATTTTACAAGAAAGGAAAGTGCATAATATTAGCAACAAAAATAAAGTATTGCATAAATTCAAAATTGCTTTGCATGATGAAATAAGATTCGAGAGCGCCACTAGAACTGAGTTCTGCAGAGTAGTCATTTGCACACAAAATCAGTTTATCATTTACAGAACATGTGTAACCCTAACTTATCCGAGTAAAAACACACAGAACCAGGCTCTCCACCACCGTGGACACAACGGCTGGAATGAGATCCACCATCATTAGAAACTAGCTCTACGAGAAGGTGACAGCTGTGCCAGCAATTATTGGGAAATTAAAACACACACACACACATACAGAGAGAGAGAAAAAAGCTGATGCTCCGTGCAGGGTCTTGGATCATGGGGTGAGAACGATTATGAGAAAGTTGAGGAATCAGCCGTCGGCTACATGGTGGGAGCTTGTTAATGATCTGAAGGCAGACTGGACCACAGTCACCATGGAAAACTGTCTAATAGTCTCAGTTCTGGCTTCCCTCTGCTTCAGGAGGCACATGTACGGATTAGCGGTTCGCTAACAAACATCAGATAGAGCCCTGAGGTAAAAATGTTGCATTTTGGATGCATTTTTCCGCTATAGGCGTCTGTGGAGACTGTACAAGAACAACTACAGTGGAATTTAGGAACTGAACACTACAGATGGTTCATCAAGATGTCTTCCACCATGAAAATAACTCAAGACCCATTGCTATGACAACAATAAAATGGATAGATTAAACGCATTGCCGTCTCCAGAGCGTAACCCCGCAGAACATTAGGAGGCGGAAATTTAAAAGCATTAAGAGGGTTTTGTAGGTTTTATTGTTTTCTTCTTGTAATTTGGAAAAACCTGGTGATCTACAGAAATCGTCTACGTTCTGGTGTTGCAAAAGATGCCTTCTTCTCCAGCCCTATAAATCATCCTTTCTTAGGGGATCAAGTGTCTATTTCTACTTAACGTGGAGAAAAAAAATGGTTTATGTTATGCAATACATCTTTTTTTCATGTTTCCCACACTTCTGTTTTTTTTTTTTTGTTTTTTTTTTTTGCTGTTTTCTTCTTAATTTTGTTCAGCTCATTTCTCAGGAAATGGCCTAAAGCTTCCGCTGGAAGAAGAATTCAGTTTTAATGATCCCACCCTGTTGATTCTGTAATTCACCCTCTCTGTTTCTGCTTAATGAGTCCTTTCAATATCACCAAACAAGGCTGGTTAGCAGAATGTTTCTCACCGGGAATTAAAAAAAACAACATACTTTCCATAATGGGAACAACATGATCATTTTCAATTATACAATTTTGGAAGCCATAAAGTATAGCTTGACTAGTGTAGAAAAAGCACAGTTTCTTTTGAGGCAAAAATATAATTACATGTAAAGATAATAATTGATACGAGTCAAAACAAAGTCAATCATCTAAAGCATCTATGCATTAAAAATAGGAATAAATCGCTCTCTTGCTGTGTCCTTTCCGATTCATTTACTATTTTTAGATATTTGCTTTCCTCAATTATTGTTTTACTTTTCCTTGTCCCGCTCTACTTTAAGTGACAAAGATGTTTAAATAATAATAAAAGAAAAATCATAAAAAGTAACCCCAGGCCTCACTGCTGGCAAGTTGTTTCATACTGAGAGCCATCTGAGTCCACTCAATACGATTATGTGAATTTGCTCTGACTTTCAGCAAACCCTATTTAAATGTCTAAGCAGCTAGAAGCAACAAGTCGCACAAGGTCAGCGTGGGCCGACGGACAGACGGACAGCCGCAGATTTAACTGGTGTTGCATTGAACGGCTTCCTAACAAGACTGGTTTCTCTAACTGCTCATTTCCAACTTGGATTTTAAGAATTAATCTCCATAAGTCGAAAAAAGAATCAACAAGCTTGAAGCGATTACAACAACATGTGTTCTTCAGACATCGGTATTGATCAGAGGTCTTAAAAAAAATTAACCTGCTGATGGATTTATTAATCCATTAGATTTGTGCTTGAAAATGTAAATAATCAGTGCCAAAAAAGCAGTATTTTTATATTTATGTGGCTTGCTATATAGATATTTCTATGTATTTTTATGACCCCCACAATATGTGGCTCTCTTGGCTGTTGCAATAAAATAATTGATGTCTGTCTTCAAGCGGGCCCACAGATGAGTACAGCGAGGGACGTTTCTTTTTTTCAAGAAAAATCGATATCTGTTTATTGTTCGGCGCTTGGAAAAATATTACCATGAATAAATCTCCAGAGGAAAGAACCTCCTCTGCCTGCCCAACTATTTTCAGAGTTGTTGGATGGGTATAAGTGGTTTACCTTAGAACCCCGGTAATAGAAATTTGTCCTTTCACTCTGATGTTCATTTGTAAAAACAGCAATGATCAGTTGTTCACGGCATCGTTTTTACAGTGAACAGCAGTCAGATCTAAATAACTGGAGTGCAGGAGGAAAGAAGTTGTTGCATTTGAGTAATGGAGCAAAAGTAATGAGAGCGTGACACAGATAGGTTTTAACAATGGGAACAGAGCATGTGCTCAATGTTACTGACCTGTATGGCATCCCATTCATGTCAGAGATTTTAAAAGATAGGAAATCCTTCACGCAGAAATAATTGGGGGTTTTTTTATCTATAAAAGTAAAAGCTCCAAGCAGCTTCTGTTGTGTGGCGTGTTCTTGAGAGCATATTTAACAATGGGTACACAGAACGTAACGGAGCCGATCGTAGAGTATCACAGAGCTCCAGAAGGAGTCGGTGGAAAACGACGCAGACTGAACGGCTTAAATACTGAGGGAGAGGAGGAAGTGATGAAGGAGTGGAGCTAATCACAGCTGAGTGGGGACAGCTGGGGAAGAGAGCAGGTGGAGGGAAATTAGGAGATATGAAACAGCTGAGCAGGACGGCGGGCTGACAGGCTGGGCGAGAGGTGGAAGATGAGGAGAACAGAGGGAACCAAAGAAAGGGGAATAATAATGTAACTGTTTACTGACCTATAGAAGAGCTAATGGGGGGAAAAGCCTGGTGCTAGTGCGGTGGGTTTGACATAAATATCATTACTAAAATGAATGGAAGTCAATACAAAGTCCTAACATTGGTACAAATACCAAGTGTGTGTGTGTGTGTGTGTGTGTGTGTGTGTGTGTGTGTGTGTGTGTGTGTGTGTGTGTGTGTGTGTGTGTGTGCGCGCGAGAGGGTGTGTGCTTATAAAGCATGTGGAAGATGTCCAGAGAAAGGCCATCTGTCACGATCTCACCTCGGATCTCCTGTCCTGTTTACCAACCTGCCTTCTCCTCCCTCAACAGCACTCAGCTCAGAGCGCAGTCCTGCAGAAAATGAACAACAAACAAACATCTTGTAGAGAAAGAAAAGCTCAAACCCTAGTCTTAATGTAACATTTCCTCATGCTGTCAATGATTTTTTTATTTTTTTCACCTATAGATGTTGATACATTAATGAGACCACTTGCAGGATGTGTGTAAATAAACAAATCAGTAGTCAGAATAAAAATCCAAGCTTTAATTTGAGGACATTTATTCTGCTGGGAAAAATTTCAAACTAAGAAATTATTGTTTAAAAATAAAAATCCCTCATGGGACAATGGTTGTTATCCTTGTCAATCATTTCATCCTGGAAATTATGCCTCACTTTTTAAAGTGAATTGGGATTTATAGGAATTTCTATTTAGTAATTCTGTTTCTTTGGTTTAGAAGTTTAATGTGAGACTGAAGATTTATTTATTTTAGCCACCACTACATGCTGACCTATGACCTCTGACAGTTAAGTAAGATGTGAACTGCTTAAAAGAATCACTCTATTCTTATGACAATGTTGTTGGTCACTGCCAGACACTTATTAACTATTAAAGACGTTATCAGAACCTCTATATAGCACAACAGAGTATGAGGGCTCTACAAACACAAATTAATAAATAAATGAAATTACGAGAATAACTTGTACAAGAATAATAAAGTCATTATATTACGAGAACAAAGCCATAATATTATGACTATTTATTCTCGTATTTCCATTTTCTTTTGTTTTGCGACACTATTCTAGTAATATTATGACTCTTGTCATATTCTGACTTTATTCACATAATTTTATTCATTTTTCATATATATTTTCTTACCACTCTGTCATAGCACAACCTCTCTGCCGTTCCATTTGATTTTTGCATCTTTGTATTTCTTCTTTTGGTAAATCATTGCACAAAACCGGTTCATATTTACCATTTTCCTCTTTAATGTAAAGCATGTACCAATGACGGCAACCTCATGTGCCTATTAAGCTTTTATACCACTTTTTTTTTTCTTTTTCTTTTAACCTTTATTGCCTCAATAACAAGCTTCCCGACACGTCGGGGCTGCTGGGATTTGACAAGTCAGCGTATTTGTGCCTGTAATCAGTCGGCGCAGTAAAACCCACCCGGACAGGAAGTGTTCGGTAAATAACAACAGGAAGTGCCGTATTGTCACGGCAAAGCCGGCAAGGAGATTAATGACACGAGCAACACCGTAGGACCGCGTGATAATTGCTCTCGGGGGACATTAAACTTCCTTATACTTGCGTGTTTATTTGCGTGCGAGGGGGAAGCCGTGGGAAACGACGGACCCAGAATGCTGTCGGCGCCGTTGTAAATAAATCACAGCCGAGCTACATTCATCACCGAAGTGCAAATATAAATAGCCTGCTGCAGCGAGGGCAGGCCTGTACCCCGGTGACGCCCGCATGTGTGCGCAGGCATTTACAGCTTCATTTTAGCCGGGCGGCTATCGGGAGGGAGGAGCGACGGGACTAGCATCCTTCATTTGCAGCGCGTTCAGAAGAGTCTTGAGCATCTCTTTTTCCCGAGAGAAAAAGAGTCGTGAATTAAACTTTCAGCGTCTTAAATTTTGGCGTATTTGAGTTTTATTGCTCCACGGATGTTTGCAGAAGTTTGGGACAAGAGAGCCATTCCTCTCTGGTTTTCAGAGAGGCTGGTGCTTAAAACTCCTGCAGGAAAAGAGTCACTCAGCAGAGAGCTTTAAAAGAACTGCTTTGACCTTTTACAGCCGAGTGAAAGTCTCCACTCTAAAACGGAGCTACATCCATACAAGCCGCTAATAGGGCGGCGGAGATTTATGTGATAATGCTTCTTGTCTCCTCGCTAACAATAAGTTCACTGTCTGGAATAAAATGTCACATCCGAGAAACCTGAGCTGTTGAGCTGCCGGTAATAGACATGTGGAAGTCATCTATGTGTGATTTATTTATTTTGGACTGATCTCTGTAAAATATGTTTTAAAATCCATAATTCTTTCACACGTTATACAGCTAAGAGACCATTATAAAAATAAGAGACCACTGCACTGAACCCTATTGAAAACATCAGTTATTTCACCAAATATTCATTTCTGAACTCTTCCTAAGTTGAAACATTAGTATTGTTTCTAAATGAGTATGAACTTGTTTTCTTCGCATTATTTGAGGTCGGAGAGACCTGGATCTTTTACGTTATTTTGACCATTTCTCATTTTCTGCAAATAAATACTAAATTTTTGCTTGGAATTTCGGAGACATTTTGTCAGTGGTTTATAGAATAAAATAACAATGTTCATTTTACTCAAACATTTACCTATAAAAAAGTAAAATCAGAGAAACCGATCATTTTAGGTAATTCTATAAAATTATATAAAAAATCACTTGTAGGCAAGAAAAAATAAGAGACTTAGGCCATTAATTTAGTATTTTGGCAAAGAAAAAATTTATTTCAGTGATTCTGAGCACACAGGTCAACCAGGAAGTAGTTAGTTGTTTTAACTGATATAAATCTGACTGAGCCACTGATTCACCTGTTGAACTTGACTGGAGGCAATAAAATCTTATGAAGGGAAACAAAAGCACAGGTCTGGTGCACCGAGAGTATCTTCTTCAAATTTTCCAGTCCGTTTCCCTTAAGTGCCATAAAGAGTAAAGAGAGATTTTTTTTTTCCTCCCAAAACATTGAAGTTTAGTTTATGTTGCGAGTTGTAAGGCCGAGCGTGGAGTGAACAAAGGTCTGCTGAGATTTAAAAGGAGTTTGACAATCACCTTCCCTCAGAACTGAATCATCAAAAAATCATTCCTGGAGATTTTTTTGGGTGGTACAAAAAAGACTAGTGACTCTTAACATCCCAGTTAATTGTTATGATTTGCAAAACTATCCTAAAATGTTTATCCTACGTTTTGAGAACATCTAAACTTCCAGTAGAAAAAACTGGAAAAGCCTCTTAAAGTTCACCTATGAAAAAAGTTCCAGAAGTAACAAGTGATTTAACTCGGCAGGATCAAACCAAATTGTTTCCTTTAATGCACAAATCTTAGTGCAGTCAGAGAGCTCTTCAACACGTGTAAATGTGCAAAATTTGGTAAAGTGCATGCTGGGACTTTTCACCTCAGATCATCTTCAACCGCAGCAGTTCAGTGAGAGTTTAAACTCGGGTCAACTTACTGCATTTCATGCTGCAGAGAAACTGACACGATTATATAATTTAGTGATTGTTTTTTTTTAGTAACTCTTTTGTGAGTTGCATCACTCATACAGTGACATCAGTCAATATCAAAACAACCTTTTTTTTTTTTTTTTACCTTAAATGTCAGTTAATGAGGTCAATCAAATCACATTACTTAAAAAAGAAGCAGCAGCCATTTAAGTACAATTGTTTCTCTTTTAGTTTCAGATCTCCTCTTTAGTACATTACAAGTCCTTCTGTTAAACTACCCTACATTTGCTATCGCCGTGTCTGATTACATTAAGCGCTTGAGGTCTCAGTTTGGACTTGGAGTACATTCCTAAGTCAAACCTGCTTGCTTAGAGAGTCAAAAAGGCAAAGTACAGAATTCCTGATCGTCCCTTAAGGCAGCTGAAGCTACAAGATACAGATATAGAAAATGCAAGTGAGTAGAGAAAACATTGTGTCTAAAGTTTTGGGAGGAATGACAGAACGTGTTCTGAATACCGAAGGGTTACAAAAGAGAGTGCATGTTCATAGTTCCTTTGGAGATTCTTTGAACAATTTAACTCTCAGAATTCGCATAATCTGCGATGGGCTCTTCTTTTTAAATCCTCCTTCAGATGGGTTTGTCGCAGAGTATTCACTGAAACATCCTCACGTTCTTTAAAGGCGACAGGAACCTCACTGTTTATACACGTCCCCATTGATGGCTAACGTTGAGCAATCAAGCGAAACTAACATCAGAGAAGTGGAATGCTTGATTGCAGAATGCTACGTTTCGCTCCTGCAACCAAGTCTTGAACTTCTGTCTTAGGAGTCACTTGTTCTTACACCGTTCATGTACTCGGCGCTCAACAAATGTACGCGGGTCTTCTGCCTCCTCATCTCCCTTCCTGCTGCACTGCTTGCTAGCAGGTACACACCACTCGCAGCGGTAATACTGACTGATGCCACATCACGCTGTGACAGGCACCAAAGGGGCCCCAGCGCATTTAGTGTCGCTTTTATCTCCCAGCATGCTTTGTGCTGTTGTTATCTGGTGTCTGCAGCATGCTGCGGGACGACACGGTAAAATGGGAAGTGATACGTTGACACAGCCACGTCGCTAAGCTCGCGTGGCACAGAGCTACTGCGGCATTCAGAAGACGATATTTTTGTTAATTATTAGGGATACACTTGGCTGTTGTTAAAGCTGCCGCACATGAGGGGCCCTGTGTGTGTGAGAGTCAGAGTCACAACAGAAAGAGGAGGCAGACATAGGTGGAGTGTTGAAAGGAAATATTCTTGATTATTATTCACACATTGTTCCATTTGCTGCTCCTCGTATTCCGAACTTTGCATGATCCGTATGTTGTATTTGCGTGTCTTCTTCCTTCTGATTAGAGACAAAAATCAATTCAAGCACCTCAATTTTAGTATAATATGTGGTGAAATATTTCACTTTGAACTTTACGACTTCATTCCATTCCACTCCTTTCTTTTGCCTCTGCCGCTCAGTATTCTCCTGTTATTTTGGGTGTTTCTCAAGATCCTTACTGGCACAAATGAGGGAATAAAGGAAAAGAGCAGCATGCTGTGGAAAAGTACTTGTCCTATTGTAGATTCCCTCCTTTTTTTGTTGTTTCACACTTAAATGTCTGATCATGAAACCAATTTTAAAACCAGTTCTGGTTTCTGTTCTGTTTTTTTACACCTTGAGTAATGAAATTTTAAAACTTCATCACCTTGATGCAGATATTAAGGTTATCTGCATCTTCTATGAAAATTTGTTCTGACAGACAAAAAGGAATAAAAGGAAATTAAATCTGTGTAAGTTCAAACTTAAGAGGCAACACACCAAAGAGTGTTCAAATCTGTCAAAACAATCCACACAATACACAAACTTTATTCCTGTTGTGGTTTTATTAAGGAATATTTTCGCCCGCCACCTCTTCAGAAATACCAGAAGTTTGGGACCTGCACGTATCGGTGTGTGTTGTGGTGACTCAGGTGTGAATAACGATGAGCTGAGGATACAAATGGAAATCAACAAGTCGTCACCCCTGGGCAACTGAGCGTGTGTGTTAGAGCTGGACGGAGAGAAAGAGAGAAGGAGAGAGAGAGCGAGTGAAGCTCTGAGTCATTCGGTGGAGCCGTTACCCAGAACCGAGCCACAGTGACCCTTACTCCTCACAGGCGCCCAAATGTTGAGTTCTTGTCCTGAGGTCCACATTCATAGGTCACATCAATCCAAATCAAGTCACATATCAAACCTCTTCATCTAATTAAACTAAACCGAGGTTAATTTTGCCGAGGGTGAATCTGGAGTGGACCAGCACACTGGGTTTGCTGAGCGTACAAATTACACCCCAGTGGCAGCTAAAACAAGCAGGTCATTGAGTTCCTAAATTCTTGCCTCACTTTATATTTTGCTGTATAAACTCACTGAGCTCTTTGTTCCTTACACTTTGCTGGAATAGGGTTGAACTGGATTTTTGCTGCCTGAGCTACCTTAATTTTCATGTCACTGACTCCATAAGGTGTCATAAACTTTCCTCCAAGATATTGCTCCATGTTGCCATGACGATAACTCACGGTTGCTGCAGATTTGTTGGCTACACCTTCCATGATGCAAATTTAGAATTTACATCTTAATCCTGATCGTGAGATCAGGATTAAGACCTGATCTCACGATCAAGGTCAAGAAACCAATTTGAGATTATTTGAACTTTGTAACGTTATTGATTACTTTAGATATCTGTATTTCTAGTTTTCTTTTTTCTTTTTTTTTTCTCTTTGATATGAACAATCGCAAAAAGAGAAACAAAATAAGGCAAAAATATTACAATAAAAAATAAGAGGTGTCATGACTGCTGTTAGTCAGCGTCTGTTTTTATGAAAGTGTGTCACAGTGGTGGGAACTGGAGTCACATGACTTGGACTTGAGTCAGACTTTAGTCATTAATATTGTGACTTTGCTTGGAAAAAATGTTCAGTGTCTTGAGATTTGACTTGGACTTTTACACCAGGAACTTGAGAATAATTAATATTTTACCCCACATCTAAAAATGTAAACATATTCCTACTATTGAAGAAGCGCGGATCATTTCATTTTCTTATTTCACTCATTCTATATTAATAAACGCAGATGGTTTCTCTCCTTTCCCACATTCTGGCTGTGCATGTGCATGAGCTGCAGTGGAGCCAATCAAATTACATATATCCCAAACTGTCAAAACAAATATTCTGGCAAAGATAGTTTTTTAAAGTTACATCAACTACGAAGAACTCAACAACAGCAAAAAAAAAATAATAATAAAAAGTGCAACATGCAACAAGAGAATCACAGACGGAGATAGAGCAACTTCCAACTTGCCCAACATTTGACGTTGCTGTAAGAACAGTAAGTGGTACTTTCCTTTTGCTATGATGACACAGCTAACTTTAGTTGGCTTTACGCTATTAGTTCTCTGGGCTGCGTTGATGATTCTGTTTGACATTAAGGTGTATGTCATTTTTGTGGTGCGAGTAGAAGGTCCAGCTTGTTTATTCTGTTTATTCTGGAAAGTTTTTATTTAAAGTAAAAGTTTTCTTGCAGCAAAGTTTAAATGAACTGTACAATATGGAGGTGCAATTTTAGAAGTACTTTTTAAAAGACAATTGCAACATTGTAAAAAAGAAAAACACTCTAAAGGTCTTGAAATTCTAAGTTTCAGACTTGGGACTTGATGATTGCCTGTCTTGACTCGAGACTTGAGGATAAAGACTAGAGACTTGCAAAACAATAACTTGGTCCATCTTGTCTTGGTCACTTTGTCAACCCACAAAGGGAAATCAAAATGCCAAAAAGAAATGGAGAATAATGATGGAAAGTCGCAGCGCCTGGAACAAACACAAACAGGAGCTGAATAAATAATGAAAAGAATTTTTCTCTTCCCTTCCCCCTCATGTCATCATTGCCTTCGTCCCGTTAATATTGATAAGGTTGAAGGGGAAGGAAAGACCCAGGCAGGGCATTCTAACTCGGACACCATCTTGGCACTTTGGGGCTTCCGAAAGTTATGACAGGATTTAATATGGAAAAGGAAAAAAAGGACTTGGTGTAAGCTTTAGGTAAGATCTGGATACCAAAGCAATTCCTGCCAGGAATGAACAAGACGCAGGAAAAATTAGAAACTGACAGCTTTTTTTTTTTTTTTTTTTTTTTTTTCAAAAAGCACTTTGAAATACAAATAATTTTTTTATCTGAGAGAATTCACACCTACTTGGTATAAAATAAAAAATCAAAAAAAAAAACAATAAAA